>CBMN011747174.1:0-12656 GCA_000582825.1 Hordeum pubiflorum | reverse complement strand
CTAGGGGGTACTCACCACGTCGTCTCCTGGCCAGGTGGGTTGGGCCGAGGATGCCCCTTGGCGGTTCACTGGTGGGCATCCAGGAGGCCCACAATGTATAAAAGGAAGGTTCCCGAAGACTTGGCGCATACTCTAACAGTTTAGATGTCGACTACACCATGATTTACAATACATGTAGCCGACATATTTGTAACCCTAGACCCCTCGGTGCCAATATAAACCAGGTGTAGGGCACGTAGAGGCATATAGATAATCTCGTGGGAGAAGCACATGTACTATATACTCCATCCACAATCAATACAAAGAAAAGCAAAACATAGAGTATTATCTCTTCGAGAGAGCTTGAACCTCGGTAAAACCTTGCGTATACTGTTATAATCGTGTCAAGGCTATCAGCTCTCGACACGAGGTTTGGCGTGGAATTAACAAGGCATATGGCGAAATCCAAGTGAACCTAAAAAAGGGGCTCCTCGGATGCCCGACGTGGAAATACTCCGGATAAGTTTCGGTGATCCATGAGGTCGAAGATAAAGATTTTTCAAACCAGTTTTCAAGACCATCGACTAAAGATGAAGAATAGTTTGAAAGATCCGAGGAGCATCCCTGACTTAAAGACTGGTTCAGGGCTACTGATGGTGCCCGGCTAGGTGGGCCAGGACGAGGAACCCCAAGGCGTTTCACCAATAGTCCATCTTCAGAAGGGCCATAGTACAAAGAAGGAATATCCCCAAAGACTTGACGCATACTCCAAGACTTGGAGATCGTCTACAACACGATTACCATATACATAGCCAATTTATCTGTAACCCTAAGAGCCCTGGTATCTATATAAATCAAGGGGTAGTGCTCATAGACGACACACAACAATCTCGTGGTAGATCACCTGTTCATTGTACTCCACCCCAAATCAATAAAAATACAAGAAGGACATAGGGTATTAACTCTTCAGAGAGCCCGAACCTGGGTAAAACCTCGTGTCCTTGTTACCATCGTATCTAGACTACTAGCTCAAGACCCCTTACCCGAGATTCGTCGGAATCGACTCCGTCATTTAGCATTCAAAATTTGTCAACAAAAGAGTGTACTTCTATTTTATCAATGCACTTTAAAGTAGAAAAATGCTTCTCTCTCTTCGCACAGGAAAAAAGAACAATAACATTCAACACATAGTTTTCTCACTTTGTACATGAACTTAGCTCATTGGAGGTGGGTTAATTAAAGAGGAGAGAGATGGTGTCTTGCACCTTACCAATGCATTTTATACTCCACTCCATAATCTTCCTTAACATTTCTATGTGTCCACCTATTTGAGGACAAGGAAGTATGATTGATTATAGTCATACAATGTCTCGTTATCCACCCTAATGCCTACATTTTTATAATCGGTAATCTCTTTAAGATACTTGATTCTTGGCAACCGTCGGGTATTTGTTTTATTTTTCACATTTCTGCAATCATACAACAACCGCTTCAGCACATTTGCTACTAATAAATGATCTCGAGTAAGATAACTCTAAAGCTTATAATATGCTCTCTCTGACATCGTGTCAAACATAAATTAGGATTTTTGTACTTTCCAGCAAAGGTTATCGTGGCCCTCTACACTTGTAGGTTATCAACAGCTCCACCATGTTCATGGTTCATCCATCCTTTGACCTGACCGAGCCGTTTTGCATGAAAGGGGTTAGAATCGATAGTGATGACCCCAAAGGAAGAGTACATGGTTTGACGTAGACGTAGTTGGTGAAGGTAACGGTGAAGACCAAGACGAAGTTGATGATAATGATGTTGTCGTGGATCTGATCAGATAGCGCGAGGTCCCCATGGCTGGTGGCCGCTGTCGAGGTGTTATGTGATGTACATAGCAACAATAAGGTAGTCACACAAAGATTTGTATGACAACATGATGTAACTCAGATTACCGGATGGACATGTGACATAAGTTTTACCCAGGTTCGCCCCCCCGCTATGCGAGTAACGAATCTACTCATACTTATATGAGAGTATGCCACACAGAGATTACGATGAAGTTGCACAATATGTAGTCGACGAGTTGGGTGTCAACTCGTCGAATTGGATGTGGATGACCATGACAAGATGTCCAGACCAGATCTACCGATTGTGCTAATGTGCTAAGTTAGGGTTTCAGGAGATCTTCCCATGTCGAAGAGGTTGGAGAGCCATCCTCCTTCGTCTTGGTTGGACGCCTTTATATAACAGTCTTGGTCGATGGCCACCTTTCTCTGATCTTGATCATCTTGTCTTGCGCGACGTGGACGTTTTCATTTTGGGTAGTGATAATCTCATTTTACAAAATCCACGGGTGATGCATCTAAGGGAGCAGGTGGCCCAAATATAGGGCCCCGTACCGCGTACGTACACAAATATGTAGACAAACAAGGGTGACAATGATATGTGCAACAGAGGAATAACGGTGAAACCACTTCTCCTCGTCAATACCATTTAGATTTACTATTGAAATATATTTTCATAGGGTACATATGTTTGATATTATAAATAGTTTTATAATTTTGATCAAAGTTTGATTACAAAGTTGGATTTTAAAAATAACCGCTTAATTTTCGTAAATAATTTTAATATTTGATATTATAAATTAATTAATTTTTATACTTTTAAAGATATGCACACTGAAAATCGTTAGCACTGCACACTCGAGACGAACGAGCTTAAGCAGAACTGCATAAGAGAGGCCAAATCGTCACCCAAGTGCCAAGTGGGAGGAGGAAGAAAACTATTTGGCCATCACCAACTTCACTTTTCCCCGCCAATTCTCTGCCCCTTGCTGATACGTGACGCTCGCTCTCCCGAGCCGTCGCTACAACCTTTATTTACAGCCTCTTCGCCTCCAGGGCATCTCTCCATCGTTGCTTTTTCCGCCATTTTAACCCCGCAACACCTCCTCTTCACTCGTACTGTTATTCCCTCCCATCCGTTCCGTTCCACCGGCCGGTACGCACCCTCCCGGGCTGTCCGTACTGCGCCGCCGCCGGCTGGTCTGGTCCTCAGCTCCCATCTTGGAGACATGTCGAAGGTTCGTGCTAGGATTCTGGGCTGACTCCCTTAGGATTTTGCTTTAGAATCCAACACGTATTGCTTTTATCTGCCCCTTTTGTGCACTTCCTTTTGATCTTTGTTCGTCGTCTGTACTCCCCTGTTCGAGCTCTGTTCAGCAGAACACCATCTATATGCTGACCGGTATATGATGATCACGCTAGCTGTTTGGTTTTTGCTGCAGAAAATTGTGGTGAAGCTGGAGCTGAACAGCGGCAAGGATAAGCAGAAGGCCATGAAGGCCGTGTCGGCGCTCGTCGGTACGAACAGCACTATTTTTATCTTCGCACATGTCTCGTGAGGAACAATAGGAGCTAGCTGAAGCAAGCAAGGAACCGACGTTGTGTTCTGTCTCGTGTGCGCAGGCATAGACGCGCTGTCTGTGGACATGGCCACCCGCAAGATGACGGTGATCGGCATGGTGGACCCGGTGGACGTGGTGAGCAAGCTGCGCAAGGCGTGGTCGGCGTCCATCGACTCGGTCGGCCAGGCCAAGGAGCCCGAGAAGAAGGAGGGCGAGAAGAAGGACGGGGACGGCAAGAAAGACGGCGCCGACGCCAAGAAGGAGGGCGAGGGGGAAAAGAAGGACGGCGACGGCAAGGAGGCCAAGAAGGAGGACGGCGAGACCAAGCCGCCGCAGCCGACGGAGCAGCAGCTCATGGCCGAGCTCATGAACCAGTACAGATCGGCCTATTGGGCTTACCACAACCCCTACATGAACAACCACTACGTCGTGCAGAGCATGGAGGAGAACCCCAACTCCTGCGCCATCTGCTAAGAACGCGAGATATGCACGATGTAGTTATACAGAGTAGGTGTGGAACAAAGACGCTGCCTGCTCTCTTCTGGCGTGTATGCCGTCTCTGTACAGAATGCAGTTATGAGCAAGGACGACACTCACGTGGAAAACTTTGCTGTATGGGACAATTATAACTGAAATAATGACATGGGACGGCAATTTTGGTTTTCTCTTAATAGTATGTATATATTATGAGTGATTTTTTTGTGAAGAGAGTCTTAACTCCGTTGTGCGATCTAACCACCTAGGTTCAATTCCTAGAGACCACCTGTTTTGCCCCTATTCCATTGTGTGGTGTTAGACATTTCTCTATAGCTATCGATGCTTTCCGTTTGTTTCTAACATTTCCATGGATAGCAGTTTTTGTTTATATTTTCATGGACAATAAATATTTTTAAGGATGCTATAAAAGAAAGGAAAGCACTGGCAGCTACACAACCAATGTCGCAAATCTTAGAAAGCGGAGAAGACCTGACATAAATAGCGTTCAGGGGTAAGGGCATAACTGAGTAGGTCTAAAAATTAGGGATAAATATGGGTAACTAGTTCAAGTTAAGAATAGAAATGTAAATCTCCCATAATATCCTAGTGCTCATATTAAGATTGTTGTGTGCATCCTTAGTTGGTGCATAGGTCGAGGGAAGTGAAATTCTCTTTCAATTTGAAGGACATACTTAACACTGCATCCAGCGCTTTCAGCCGCCACATAACCTCTCCAACGCCTTCCTCCACCTCGCGCACTGCCACTGCTCATCGGGGCGGTGTTCGGACAACTCGGTCGTCTCCTTCCTCTGTCCCAACCTCTTCTCTCGCGGCCCCTTTGTCTTAGGAGGCTCGATCGTCCATGAGAGCTCGGTCTGACTTGATCTGGGTGCATGTGCCGTTGGTGCATTGGGAAACGAAGCCCTCACGGATGTCTACCGACGGAAGCTGGGTCCGTCGTGATGCCGCTAGATCTAACCAACCCTCGTGGTGGCTGCAACCTAAAATGGTGGAGGCTACTGCCCTTTGTTGGCGCCGTCTCCTCGGTGATGGAGTGTGACATTCGCGCAACGGTGGCGAGCGTGGCGGCATGAGTTTGCGGAGGAGGTTCCCTACGACGGTGCTCAATGTGGCGGTGGTTGGCTGATGCATGGATCCGGCCCGTGGCGGTTCCCTCAATGTGGCTAACGCCATTCGGCATTGTTGCGTCAGCGACTATCCATTTGAGCTCTGGCTTATGGTGGCCACGAAGGGTCTTGGTGGGGGCTCCTCTCTCCAGGTCTTGTGGCTGCTACCGATGACTCGTACAGGTGAAGTTGCGGGATGCAACCAAAAGGCTTTTTTTGTCGGTTTTGGCGCTATCAGTTCGGCCATTTTGACTTCAGCAGTGAGATGCAATCTAGGGATGGTGGCTTGATGCAAAGGGTATGGTTGTACAGCGGTGGCGGTGGGATTCCATCGCATGTAGATACTTGGATCATGGAAAGTGGCGACAACACATGATTGACTCCGATTAGGTGGTGCTTCTCTAGTACATGGTATTGAGCTCAGTGGTGAAACTCTATGTCTGACCCGAATTAGTTATACCTTGGCAATGGCGAAGTTTTTGCGTCATTACTCTGTTGATGGCATTGCTCAGATATGCTCAGACTTGTTCTTCAAGGTGAAAACCTGCAAGCTGGCTTTTGGTGGTTGGATTCAGTGACGACGGCTCTTGAACGTTGTTTCCTTAATAAAGGCGTTGATGCCGAAGAACTTTTTCTGTTGTCCTTGTGGTATCAAGAGATGCTAGCTGAAGATATGATCATAGTTATAGTTTATCGATCGCTATTTTGACCGCTTCGGTTTGTTTTCTTTTGCTTAAGCATAGTTTTGGTGTTGTATGACTTTGCTTTTTGTCAGCATGTCTATTTTCATGTACTCATTAGTGTTGGTTGTGTGCATTCTAGTTATGCAGAGGCCGGATCGTGTGTATATCCCTTGATGCTTCATTTTAAGTCAATAAAATTCATCATTTATCCCAAAAATAATATTATGAATGAAAATACGCGCCATGCATGTGTGAAGGTCCACTGATTTGCAGTTTGCGGCTTCAAATTGCAAAATGGAGTAGTATCATATTTTATGCGAGGGGTTAGTATCACGTTAACAGTTATATACTCGAACGATGCATAAATTGTACTCCCTCCGTTCTAAACTATTGAGTTTTAATTATTACTTTCTTTAAGTCAAACTTCTGTAACTTTTCAAGTTAAATGAAAAATATGTTACATCTACAATACCAAATTAGTTTCATTAGATTTACCATAAGCTATTTTTTCCATATTATATACATTTGATGTTGTCAATATTAGCATATCTTGCATTTTATCAAAATTATAGAAGTTTGTTTTAGGAACTCTTTTTTTCTAATGCCATCTTGCTAAGCCAGTCATGTTACGTCTTACAGTTTGATATTCGAATCTTAAAATAGAACATAATGCCAACCAAGAAAGAGTTATAGCTGACCTCTCCATCTATGACATAAGAGCAAGAATGTATGTTGGTAATCAAGACAAAGAAACAAAACCAAGATATGTTAAGAAGAAACCACTAGGAACAAACTGCCAAGCCGACACTGTTGACACATCTCAGTCGTGGATAAGCATAGCTAGCATTCTAGATTTGATTAATGTTCAAAAACTACATCATTGCACAGGAGATGCTGATCAAATTGGACAGCATATCAGCAGCCAATACCTTTCGCCCAGGATTGGTCCAATAGAATTAACCACGTCCAAGTAGCACTAGACTGCTATCAGTGACCGAATGTACCATTTGGCACACTTATTTGGACCCAAATTCACAGTGGTCACTTATACACATGTATACGCAATGACCTAACCTAAAATTACCCTTCGTAACCATAGTACAAACAGCAAGAACCAGGTACCGCCAGCAATAGGCCAAGCCAGACTCAACTGCTGCTTTCCAAAGGAAGCGACATAAATCCATGAGATCACCTATTCTGGAAGTATCAGGTCGGATACATTTTCTTTTTGAGCTAAGAACCGTTGTTCTACGGCATTTTTTATACATATATGTATAAAGCAGTTAAATATTTACAAGTACAAAGCATCTAAAAAGAAAACGTTTAACCAATTCCAGCCCGAGAAATATTGAGAAACAAGATGAGATGCTTAAATCAGGCCAGCAACATCACAGACTTGTGGCAACTAGTTCTTGAGGCAGTCTGCATTCTTCTTTTTAACTCTGACATCCAGAAGTTGCAGGTCATTTCTTTGCATCCAAATGTTCCAACAGCCTGAAACAAAGACATCCATGTCAACATGGGCAGGTAACTTGCTGCATGCAAAGGAAGCTTCATAAAAAATTGAGAGTCCCCTGAAATAAAAGCCATTTGTGCAGGGAACTAGGCATGACATTCAGAAGTTGCAGGCCATAGGGAATGTTTTAACAAAAGCCAGTTGTCCTACTTGAATAATATGTTATGTGCTCCGTCGAGTCAGACGATCACGACTTATCAGGCATGTGAGGCCGGTGAGCCCTGTAACTGGAGCACAGTGCGCGGATAAACACTGATCAGCGAAATCCTCTGAAGAAAAATTCAGTAAGGATACTACAAATGCGCGACTGTTGTTGTTTAGATCCTAAGGCTAGGAATGACAGGGTTTCAGGATCCGGACACTAACCAACCTACCTGCGAATGATTAGCGCGCGCGACTGCTTGAGTGCCACTCAGATATCGTGTCTTCTGTTGGGGCCGGTGTCTCACAAAATTGACAGTGCCCTTGTAACAGTCACACTTATCTCACACAATAACTATTGTGGGCTGTCATATACTTCCTCCGTCCTAAAATTGACTAAAGCTAATACAAAGTTGAGAAACTTATTTTGAGATGAAGAGAGTATATGATATTTCAAAGAATTTTTTTTGACTGAGTCTTGTCACCGTTTTATTCACTATGGGAGTTCTGTAAATAAGTTTCTCAACTTTGTATTAGCTTTATTCACTATGGGAGTTCTGTAAGACTATCGAAGTCCTAAAATGGATCTCTCCTTCGATAGTCTTTTTCTATGCTAAACTCTGAGTCTTGTCACCGTTTTATTCACTATGGGAGTTCTATAAGTCCAAAATATGTGAGAAATAGGGCGGTTCCAAAACTTTCTTAACAAACTTGCGGCAAAAAGTGCACAAAAAACTAATGTTCCAGCTGGCCACTTGGGGGCAACTACCGGTGAAGGCAAGGGCCGTGAGAGGATGTTGCATGGTGATGAAACTTGCCGACATATTTTTGTTTGATTTTTTTGGCTCCAAAAATATTATTTTCCTGCAATATACAAAAACAATACAAAACAACAATTGCCTTGTCACTGTATTAATATGTTAGTCGATAAAAATAACATAATAGTACCATTCCATTTATAAATGATTTGAATATAGCATAATTTAAAAATTATAGATAAAGAAGAGACGTATCATTCCCCCGGCGGCGTTTCGGCGGCGTGAAAGAGAGAGGGAGAGCTCCCTCCTTATTCCTTGGCCTTCGCCCTAGGTTGGAGAAGAGTTTTCCCTCAGGTTTGTGGTGGCCATGGTTGTGCAGGATGAGAGCCTCCTCCTAGAATGGATCTGACTCTTAAGGCTCATGTTTCTGGACGCTGAAATATGAGTCTCATCATCATTTTGTCTTTATTGGGTTTCCATAACTCAGAAAAATCTTTAAAAAAATAAGGTGGTCGCAAAACTTTGGGGGCAAGCTTGCGACCAAAGGAGGGCTTCCGAAGGTTCTCCAAGTGAGTAGTTTCCCTCCCTAGGTGCCCCTGGGTAATGGGCACCTATAGGGAGCGGTTAAGGACCATGTGGGCCCTCCTAGCCCAAGTCCAAGTCCCCTGGATGCTCCTTGATGCATAGAAATCATCATCGTATTTTTTTAAATTTGTACATAGGTTTAAAATGCCTATTTTCATGAAAAATGAACAATAGATACATCTAGGACAATGACACTTTATTAATACCTTAGTCCAACTAAACCTCAAAACTTTATCGAAATGGTGAAAATATGACATGAACAATGCAAAATTTATAGATACGTTTAGACGTACTAGGCCAGGGCGGCTATCTATGAAGAGTGTACCTTTTTGTGTAGGGTTACGCTATTTCTAAATTTCATCATTGTCCTAGGAAGGCAAAAAAGTTGCGCTTACTTTAGATTGTAATACTAGCGAGGAAGGGGTCAATATGCGCGAGAGCTATATCTCGTTTATTGTGAGACGGTAGGAGCTCTCGCCTCAGGGCATCTACAGTAACGCTCCAGCCCATTTGTGCATATTTAAGAGAAAATTGAGTAGAGAAAAGGAAACCAAGGAGAAGGGATTGATCCCAAGACCTCCTGGTTGCAACATAGCTCCAAGTTAAAGGAAAAGAACCAATATTTCACTGGTTTTCGGTTTTTTTTTTGTGTGTTGTGTTTTTTCAACAGTTTTCTTTTGTTTCTATGTTTTTGTTGGATTCTTCGGTTTTCTTTGATTCTTTCTAGTTTTTCACTGGATTTTTTCTTCTATTATTTTTTCTTTATTTTTCTTGCGTTTGTTTGTTTCTTTTCTTCTTTTTATCGTTTTTTCTTTTGTTTTCTCTCCGGTTTTCACTATTTTTATATACACATTTTTGGTACACATCTAATGCATTTTTGTAATACATGTTCACTATTATTCCAATACAAGATTAATATTTATTTAATACATTTTCAATATTTTTTCTAGAAATATTTATCATTTTTCAAATGCTTCATTACCATTTTTCTAATAACAGACTAACATTTTTGTAATACATGGTCAACATTTTTTCTTTACCTATATAACATTTTTTCAAATGCTTGATTAAGATTTTTTTTCAAATACAAGATTAATATTTTTGAGTTCATGGTCAACAGTTTTTCTATACACATTTAACATCTTTTGTTAAATGCTTGTATTAAAATATGAAATACATGATCAACTTTTTTAACATACATTGTATATTTTTTAATACATTTTCCGTATACATGAGAAACATTTTCTCTATGCACATTTCACATTTTTAAAATGCTTGCTTGACAGTTTTTAAAATGTTTTATGTAAAGTGCTTTGATAATATATTTATATATTTATAATATTTGGAAATATAAACGAAATTAAAAGAAAAGAAAAACAAAAAATGTGAAAAGGTAAAAAGATAAAATAGAAAATGTGAAAGGGACAGAAAGGAAAACGAGGCCGTCACTTCACAAGTGGGACCAAACATGTAAGGTGCTCCTTCAGGCGAAGCTAGCATCCAACTCGTGTGAATCCCCTCAAAAAAATCCAACTCGCGTGAAGCGAGGTATAGCTGCGACCCCAGACTTTATTATTGGGCATTGTGCGGACGATGTGGCTGTTTTACACAATAAATGAAGCTACCATGAAGGATTTCGCACAAACCGAAAATATTGCAGACAAGAAATCGTACATCAAAGACTGTTGTGGCGGCGTTTTTTTGGGCCGATTTCTTTATTTTTGTTGATTTCTTTTTAAAATACTTTTTGAATTTCAAAATCATTAATTTACAAATGATTGTGAATTAAAAATAATAATTTAACTAATGTTTGTAAATTTTTAAAACTATTCAGAAATTTAAAAAACATTGATGAATTCAAATATTGTTAACGGATTTCAAAACATGGTCCCCAGTTTAAAAACTATTCACAAATACGGAAAGTGTTCACAAATTCGAAAACTGTTCTCAAATTTAAAAAACCTTTCTGAATATCATAAATTATTTCTGGAGTTCAAATATATTGAAAAAAGGTCAAACGGCACAAAGAAACACAGAAGAAAAAAAACTCAATTCGGAGAAGGTTCTAGAACCTTTCCAAAACCTGTGGGAAGAAAAATACAGTAAGGGAACCGCTAAACTGAGATTTAGCGAAGTCTCAGTCAACTTGTTGTCCGTTGGATTGTTTGTCTGCTTAAAGATTGGTGCGCTGCTGGTTTTTGCTTAAAATTGGTCCGTGTAGGGAGGTACAGAGATTGGGCTGCTGTTTGTCTTTATTTTTTGTTTTTTCCTGTCGGGGCTGGGGTTTGCCTGCGTGATGGGCTAGCCAGGGGTTGGAGCCCTTTTCGTTGTCAGTTGGCTCTTTTTCGTTTTTGGGGGCGCTGCCATTCTTATTTTTGGTTGTTTTTCATTTTTCATTTACTCTTTTGTACAGTATATGTTTGATTTTCCTCATTATTTTTATTTTATTATTTGTTTTTGTCTCATTTTTTAGGTATATGTCTTTTTTTTCTTTTTTGATATTTTTTATTATTTATATATATATATATATTCTATTTTGCACTACCTTTTATAGTATGCAATGTGAGTTGTGTGAATGTTCATAATGCAACCTGCACTTGCACGTGTCGCAACCCGTCTGCAACTGCAAGGGGTACACCGCGACTGCAACTGGAGGCAGTGGCGGAGCTACAATCCTAAGTTTGGGCGGGCCAGGCCATAGGAGGACATAAAATATAATTCAGCCATGCTAAGTTGGACAGACTTGTTAGGCTGTGTTCCCCAGGGGCTGGGCGAGCCACGGCATTGGTTTGCCCCAACGTAGCTCCGCCCTTGACTGGAGGGAGGGATGTTGGCCAGTTGTATGTCCACTACTAGAGTTGTAACTTTATGTGTCGCTATCCCTTTATAACTACAAGGGATAGTACGCGACTGCAACTGGAGGGGGGAGGGATGATGGCCAGTTTCATGTCCACCACTAGAGTTGCAACCGCACGTGTCACAAACCGCCTGCAACTGCAAGTGTACAACACGACTACAACTGGAGGGGGAGGGATGTCTGCCAGTTGCATGCCCATCAGTAGAGGTGCAACTGCACGTGTCGCAACCCGCTTGCAACTGCAAGGGGTACGACGTCACTGTAACTAGAGGGGACGAATGTTAGCCAGTTGCATGTCCACCACTAGAGTTGCAACTGGATGTGTCGCAGCTTGCCTGCAAGTGCAAGGGGTACAATACAACTACAACTGGAGAGGGGAGGGGGGGTTACATGTCGACCACTAGAGTTGCAACTACATATGTCGCAACCCGCCTGCAACTGCAATGGTACACCACGACTGCAACTAAAAGGGATGGATGTCAGCAAGTTGCATGTCCATCACTAGAGTTACAACTGCACGTGTCACAATCCGCCTGCAACTGCAACGAATACACCGCGACTGCAACTGAAGGAGAGGGATGTTGGTCAGTTGCATGTTCATCACTAGAGTTGCAACTACACGTGTCATATCCTATCACCAACTGCAAGGGGTGCAACGTGATTGCAACTAATGTGGTTCAAATTATTTTTATTTTTTATTTTTTATTAGAAATAAAAAATAAAATTTAAAATTGTAAGAAAAAATAATATCAAAGCATGAAAAAAATGATAGGAAAATGGGCTGGAAGTTTTTTTGCAGAGGAAAATGGAACCAGAAGAGAAGGTATATAAATTTGCTTTGCTGGAGGAATAAAGAAAGAAATATTGTCTGTTTCCCAGCCTATGAATGACCGCACTTGAGGGCTTAGCAAAAAAGAAAAAAAAACTATCGATTCCTGGCCCAACAGGGCAAGTCACGAACCAGCGAAGGGAAAGCATACAACGCCTGAGCCCAAGCACACATGCATGACATCGGCCAACCGAGACTTCGCGAAGTCTCGGTCGACTGAGGCCTAGCCAGACCCATACGGTAAAAGCCCAATGATAAGTTACCCCATATAGGTAGCACGAGCGCTCGGGGGGGGGGGGGGGGGGGG
>CBMN011747166.1:0-10240 GCA_000582825.1 Hordeum pubiflorum | reverse complement strand
AAACAATAGGTCTCAATTCGGGAGGAAGAACCGGTAATAAGCACAAAACCATCCATTCTGGTTCTACATTTGTTTGAATAAAATGTTTCGCCAATTGCATGCGTCTAATAAAAAATCTTTTTTTATTCATCTTTTTCTATCTTCTCACTCATCTGCATTATACCCCTCGTCTTCTAATTCCTTACATTTGATCAAAGAATTCTCTATAATAATTTGCAAATCTAAACCTGCTAATTGTTCTCTAAAAGAACCTGCTCCTGTCGCAATTTCCCGATTTTAAATGTTGCAAAGCCTGGGTTAGAAAATAAGAGGAAAATGTTATGGTTACAGGTTGCAATTTCCTCTAAAGAAGTGGGTTTTTTAGCCCTGGGCCTAGCAAAAGAGAGATGAGACAAAAACACTCTTATATTATGAGGCGGAGGGAGAATGGGATGGAGAGATATGATTTTGTTTGGTCTCCCGGGAGACTCGAGGGCTGGCTTGGAAGGGGTTTATGTTCTTCATCGGTTGGTTGTTATTACATTTTACATGCCACCGATCGCAGGCAGCAAGCATAATGCGACGGCTTAGTGGTGCTTCAAATAACGATAGGCTGGCCAAACGCTGACATCTCCATTCAAATGTACTCGCGCACCATTTCAAAGATGTTCGTCGAACTGTAACTACATTTCATATTGCCAGTTTGCCACTAGCATATTCGACAAGAGCGGCAACTATGATCCTGAGGATCACACATATTCTGAATGGGTCTAGACACATAGCACACGTGTCCGATCAAAGAATCTTTTCTATAGCTTCAGTTAGGGTTGCAACCAATTCCCGTTTCACCTCACGAGTTCCAGACCCCGGCAGCAAAGAAAGCCTGTAATTCCTCATCAGAAAAAAATAAAATCTGGTAGAACTAAAGCCTGTGGATGTTTGAACAGCAGTAACAGTATCATTCTGAGGATAAAGAGGTGCCAAAGATAACATCTTGCCCAGACCTGATCAGTAAAGCTATGTCCATTGGTGAGGTTTAGATTCTTAAGCGCTGCCTTAGATTCAGTCAGTAGGGCAATTGGCAGGGGAATTTTCCATGGCAGACTGCTCGCGTTTCCACTGGAGATGATGACCAGAGGACTGCTTCGGACTAACCCCTTTGTGGAATGGTGGCGAGTTCCATGGCAGCGGCCTCCCAATCTGCTGAATAGACGCCAAAAATCCAGGAGGTGCTTCTGCTTTCCGCATTACCTGAAAATACAAGATCTTAATAACAAAACCATTGACTACATGCTGTAATCTGGATCTGGTTAACTACTGCTGAGAGTGTGGTTGAGCTCACGTGATCTGAACTTAAACGTTACAATGAACTTTGCTATGCCTCTTTTTCATTTCAGTAAACATTTTAGCCTAAGATGAGGTCGACTTTGTCTATATGTACAGCACGGAACACCAGCTTTCCAGTTTTGATGATGGGGTTTATTTTGAGGAAAAAAATATGGTTCCATGAAGTACAAAGGCAGGCCATATATCTAAAGGCACAGAGAAATGTACAATTAACAACGGATACAACAATCTTGATAGTGAAAACAGTCTTACTGTGAGAACTCTAGAGTAAAACGACGTCCCACTCAAAGATAGGGCCCTCCCAATAGATTCCTTGTCAGCAAAAGTAACAAATGCAGCCCTGGGAAACAACAAGAATTAACAACAGATATGGAGCTTGTAGATGCCACAGATGAAGAAAGCAAGCTGAAACTGGGCATGAAAGAATATACCCTTTTGGGTGGCCAGTAATTGCATCAGTCAACATATTGAGCTTAAGCACAGTCCCACACTTCATAAAATGTGTTGATAATGCTTCCTTGGTTGCCGCAAAATGCACCTACAACAATCATCCAGAGATGTAACTCACCAAATTTATCCTCTATGATGTACTCCCTCCGTTCCTAAATATAAGCCTTTTTAGAGATTCCAATAGACTACATACGGAGCAAAATGAGTGAATCAACACTGTAAAATACGTCTATATACATCCGTATGTAGTCCGTATTGCAATCTCTAAAAAGGCTTATATAGAAACGGAGAGAGTAATTATAATGAAGAAGTTTTTTCAGTCAAAAGAATAGAGCAAAAATTATAGTGATCCGTGACGAACAAAAATAAAGAGATGGGTTCCTTTTACATACATTTGTCACAAGAACAGTTCTGGCATCGGCATCCTCCTCTAAATTCAAATGGGGCCCTACAAGAAAACAAAATTTCAGACTCAATTCCATGATAAGAGTGTTGAGCTGGTGAACAAGAATAGGAAATTGCTCAATATATTTAAGCAATCCACATTCCAAGGCGCAAACAGAGTTGCTTCAGAGTTATCTCTCAGTAAATAAAAAGTTAGTTCAGAGTGCCCAAACAGTTAAGTGCTGCCGGACCTCAAAATTTTGACTATCCTTACTGCCCTCTGGAAACAGATAAACAGAGCAAAAAAGGAAGGAATATGGGCCCGAGGGGAGGTGTAGACAGCAGAAGAAGAAAAAATAGCAGAAGCTGAGCACCATGACTGATACATCACAGTTAACCATACATGTCATGATGTGGACAACAAAACTTGCTTTCAGGCAAAATAGGTGGTACAATTAGTTGGCGTGTAGTCAAACACATCATAAAATCATTGATCGATTGATGCTTTTTTTTTGTCATTATGGAATACACTAGACTGGTTAAGCACCAGTTTGAAGTTTCCTTAACTGTGTTGTGCACTTGTGCTTCAAGCCGGCAATTTGACCCCCATGGGTTTGGCCACCCATGGGCACCGACCCGAATGGGCAGGGTATGGGTCGTGGAGTTGTGCCCATGGGTAGGGTATGGGTGCGAGTTCGTGCCCATGGGTTACCCATGGGTCACCCGATTATATTAAGAAGTATATATATGTTTTATTTTACATGAATGTGAACATTTCTGGTGAAGATCTTTTAGGGACAGCATGCACCCACGTTGCTTTGTTATTGCTGTAGAGAGACAGAACCATGAATTAACAAAATGCTTAGCTCAGTAGCATCAACAGATCAACAAGTTTGGCTTGTTGGGCCTCCAAAGCCAGCCCATGCAGCCTGTGTGTTGCTCTGCATGCACGAAGCACGCAAAATACGTGCTTACCAGCTGCGTTAGTACCACCTCGCCTAGGGAGCACATAGGAAGCGGAGCGCTGCCTGTATAAGAGACTAGAAGAAGCAGTAGCGATCCTTGGTTCAAAGTGCGTGGCACCAGAAGGGAGCATACATTAAATAATAACAAAAATACTAAGCCCGACGGGTGCCCGATTGGGTCGGGTAACCGCGTGGGTTTGGGCAGGGGCATGAGACAAGACCCGTGGGTAGGGTCATGGGTGGGCGATAGACCCGATAAGCGTTCCGGGCATGGGTCTAGTAGAGGACAACCCAACCAAACCCAATTAGTGCTGATCTTACTTTATAAGCTGTTGTGAAGAAATAGTTGTGGCAAATTCAGTATCATGTTATGCAAACAAGATTAAAACCTAGCTGACTCCTAAATTTTACCAAAATAAAAGCACCACATGTACCACCTTGCTGCATCTCTTGTGTTGTTCTGTTAACCAGGATGCAACTTTGATTTACTGTTGTGTTGATTATACCAAAAGGACTAAACATACATATGCAAACGGCAAATGTAAGTCTCGTCTTGTCCAATGGCAAATATACTTTTCCACCTCTTCTCTCTTCTGGATTTGACATTGTAGAGTCGGGGAGAGAGGGTACCTACAGACTCCTCTGTCCTCTTGTCTGTTCCACCGCGTGAGTTCTGTGTGTTTGTGTGTGTGTGTGTGTGGCGGCTTGCTCTCCAGGGGAGGACTGGGAGCACCTCTTTCTAGGTCATCACAAGGACTAGGCCTTGTGGGCTTAAGTGAGATGGGCCAGACAGCCCATACCGGTTCAACAGACATAAACACAGATACAAAAACGGCAAATGTAATTCTTGTCTCTCTCCGAACGGCAAATAGGACTTATCCACCTCTTCTCTCTTCTGGATTTTGACATAACATACTTGTTTGTTCAGATAAAGCCAGCTTTGTGTCCATCAGCATGTTGTCCATTTCAAAGTGTGTTTAAGCAAATAACAACCAAGTGCCAGTGTCCAGAAGAAACTTTCGACATTTTTAATGTTGACTCGACAAACCAAATTAAATTAAGGAAAACAGCCATCTTTCATTGTTTGGAACCTCCTTCATCTGAGATAGCAGTCCACCTAGGCATCCATCCTGTCTCCCCCTCCACCAAGCCATTACTTCCACAAGAATGCTTTAGTAGATTGACACAGCTTTCCTGGCAATACGAGGCATGGTTTCCTAGGACACCGATGTGGCAGTTTACGCATACAGCAGTGGCACATGCAAGCTCCAGTAACATGTCACTGCAGACGCTAATGCAGAAGTGCTGGCCAGAGAGTGAGAACAACGACTGTACTTGCGGAAGAACAATCAGCTGCAACCAATCCGAGGGCAAGAAAGAGGATGCAGGAGCTTACAGCCAAATAGGGTGAAGTGGAAATACACAGGGACCACATCTGGTGATAAACTAAATAGTGGAAAATCTTGTAGAGTGGGCTCCTCAAACAGATCTAGAGAATACAGGGCAGCCTGGTTGGAGAAGCAGCGGCATATGGGTCCTGAAAAGGCCCGAGCCATACTGTGGTAGCCCATAATGCTGAGCTTTGATACGTCCTCCACATGGCCAGCTGCTAGAGGGACGAATCACTGATCATCGGCGCATGGGAGGTTTTTGAAGAAATGATCTCAAATTCTCGACCATTCGAGTTCTCTTTGAACTTATTCTGACTGCCAAGTCATTTGACAGGGAAGGAACCTGATCTCCAAGTGGGTAGCTAGCCTGTTTCACAAATTTTCTGGTGGGTATATGGTTCAATATCTTTGGCGGACAAGTAGATTGAGCATCAAACTTCAGGGAGGTAACAAGTCTTTCTACAAATAATATGAATTCCGTGGGGGATAAATGATTGATTGATTAATTGGTTTCCCTGTTTTGAGTTCATTTCAGATCATATGGATTCTTGAATTTTGGCTGTCTGTTTTTGGATTAAGTGATGGAGTATTATCATATTTTTGCAATTTATACCCAAAAACATAACGCTGCTATGCACTATGCACCATTGTAGAGCATTTCGCCAATAAACTGCCCTCATGTTTAAACTAGGGGGCTCTTTCTGCCAACATAGACAAGAGACCATACAAACCAGTGAAAGGACCAACAAATTACAGAATGACCATTTCTTCAGGACCGCAGCCACAAGCAGCCAAGCATATTGACCTAGTTGACTATATCACTGATAATAAATCGCAAGAAATAACTGCAGATGACTCAAACTCAACAGATGGCCTGATAGATTTGCAAGGACAAACTGAATCAACTGCTATCTCAGAAAATTATGGCGCACTATATTTTGGCATTTAGTAGTAAATCCAATGTCATTTTCCCTAGGTTCCTTTATATGATTGTATTCATATAGAAACAGAAGGGACTAAAAAACAATAGGACAAACCTGATGGGAGGGCTCCTTGCTTCCCATTGTTTATCTGCGCCTGCTTGGAACGAAGCTTGAGCATGTCTAGTTCCACCTGCTTTAGCTTTAGTTTCACATCCAACATCTCCTGCATAATCAGTTACAACAACCATTTTAGGTCACTAGAAGATCCCAAATAGAAAACAAGTTACTCAATAAAGAATAGCTTACATCTTTTACTGGTTTGTTACTGTAATTGCCACCATCTTCACGAACAGAAGACCCACTCTTGGACTGTGCAGGGCTGCTAATTTGCTGACTTTGCAAAACATCAGTTCCTGAATTTAGCCGCATATTTAACTGGGACGATTTGTCAGATGCTGATACATGTCCTTTTAATGAGTTTGCATGCCGTGCTGGTTCGGAAACTGATGCAGGTGAGCTCTTCACCTCGGATGTGAACTCATTCAAACTTTGTGAACCAAAACTTTTCACTGGCAGTGTTGAAGTAGACTTCTGGCTAATAACATCTCTAACTTGATGACAATTATGCTCCACATCACCAAAATTCAACCGACCGGTCAGCCTGCTTCTGTTGGATTTCTCCCTGGGCTCATGTGCGTGTGATGTATTGACATCTGGGTAACTACTGGAGAAGTTTCCAGAATTTGCTCTGTCAAATAAATCGCCTTCTGTACTTGAGTTAACACGGCATCTTCGATCATGCTCAGACACCATTAACTTGGCCTTCTTATGCATTATATTTTCAACATGCATGTTGTCAGCTTCTGTAGCTAAACCTTGATCCTCCATAGCAGGCTTCCCTAGCCTGTCCCAAACATTGCGGGGCCTTCTCATGGATTCTGGCACTTCACCATCATCAGTTCCCACGGCCAAAGGCAAAAGTCTTGTGGAGGAATTTCCTCCAAGATGCTCATCATGGGGTTCCTCTGCATTAGGTTTTCGAATAACAGTAAATCAATATAAAGAATATCACTTTTGATCTTTTGGCAAACAGCCGACCCCAAAACTTAAACCCAGGACTGCTAGTGTAGTTTCCCAAATCAATGGAGTACAGAAAGGAATATGGCTCAGCCAAGGTGGTATTAGTATTTTTGGTATTTTGGACTTTTGGTATAAACGGCAGCATAGTTACCATTTCAACTCTACAATCTCGTATTCAAGGATAAGGAATGTTGAGAAACAGAACATAGGATCAAAGTCCGTACAAATTGCAAAATTATACAGTTTCTCAAAAATATAGTTTGCCAAAAAAAAAGGATAAAACATATGCACTAAGAGAGTCATCGTTTAGTCAGAGGACAACACTATGGAGTTATGTTATAAAGCCCATATGTGGTATTATTGCCTTTAAGGTAGCCTCTGTAACGTACTTTGGCAGTGTGGCCATTTCTGACAAAAACAATTATTCTCTTTTTCAATAAAACAATGTTTGAATCCCTTCTTTGTCCAATCCATCTACAAGCAAACAGACACAACCATTTTTTTCATATACTATCAGTTGCACATTCAATCTTGTACTCTCATTTGGGATTGAGTTGAGACAAGCCAAACTAGACACCAAGAGCCTGAATCAGTACAGCACTTCAACCAAACTGGGCAGCCACATGAAAGAAGCCCTTTTAAGGGACATTTGTGAGAAACTTAGCCACTTCAACTTTCTAGAAATGCATACACAACTTCCATAACCAAGGGAAATCACATGTTGCTTGTACGTATAGAACTTAAAAGGCAAATGATCTTTCATAAGTTAAAGTAGGATTATCAGAACCTTAACTCCATTTAAAGTCACACCTAAGCATGCAAGCTAACCAGGGGATGTTAGATAAAATAGGAGCAGCACATGACCCCAAAAAAAGATTGTTTACAGACAATCTTGAATCATATTCAGGCAAGATAATTTTAACGAAGAACTATAGGGATGCCCAGAGAGTGTATATTTATTGATATAGAAGAAAAAAATTACAAGACTAGATACAAGGATATTGACAGGGATATTCATACAACTTTGGAAGGACATTAACCCGCAAAGTAAGAAAGCATCGTTATCTTCTTTAAAAACCGAATCGCCTAGCCTTACAGAAGCTGGTGAACACTTTTTTAGTAGAAGAAAATGCAGCATACAGTAAAAATACAAAGTACAAACAAAATTTCAGAGGAAAACAAGAGAACTGGTTTTGGTGAAGGGATGTGCAAGTGACATATAGATGTGGTCCAGTATAGAATACATGGCACGAGACATTTAGTACTTCTCATGGGTGTATTGAGTAGTTTGAAGTAGCTATGATATGCCAAATGGTTCAAGAACATATTGTCCTAGAATTGAGCTGTCGAATAAGAAAAAAAATGCTTGCCTTGCATCAATGTATGTTCAGTCTTTGCAGCTACACCAGACTGCCGCATGGAGGAACTTCTGCCACCTGTTGAACTCCAATCTTTCTGTTCTGACATAGAATCATGAAGTTAGATGCATCCTTTCCATAGCACACACTACAAATGTAGGTACTGAACAACAGAGGCATGGCCGATTGAGTATTTACCTTCTGATGCTGGCCCTCCCAATAACAGTCGTCACCAGCCAACATTTTAGGGGAAATAGTAACAGTTGAACTAATGCGTCGCTGGGCCACATTTTGGCCTTTAGTTAAATCAAGCTTGTGAAGGCCATTATGCTCTTGTGGTACTAAGATATTTGAGTTTACCTGGTCAACAGCAGATGAGTTTGACTCAGTGTTCATAAGTCATGGTACGTGCATAATTTGGGCATTTTGACTTGAAAGAAGTAACCGGATGCTCAATTAAGTTGAACCAGTCGATATGATGAAGACAATTAAATGTTGTGTGGCTACTGATGATTGTAAGAGGAAAGAGAATAAGATCCTTACAATATGAGCCTCTCCGGGTTGGGTTTTTGTGACCAGAAGATTTTTCTTGTCATTCCGGTCCTGACTTTCATTTTCCAGCCTATGTTGCACGCTAGAATCATCAGCCAGTGCTACAGCCGTTTTGCTTAGGTAACCCCAAAGCCTGCTTAGTCATGCAAAAAACATCATGACCTCATAAAGTACACATATCAAGAACACAACTAATTGATTAAATGGCAGCTATAATACCATGCAACAAATTTTGCACTATCATCACCAAGAAAGGCCTCCAAATCATCGCGTGCTTGATACTGATGTTTCCCATTACAAACTAAAATTACAATGTACTCCTTTAGTCAGGGAGAAAAGAAAAGAAGAATTATCAGTCATTATGCAATCAACAGCTATAAAGCATCTTGTTTACATTAACTGAAAACAAACATACCAAGAACTCAAACAGTCGAATCTTGCGTATTTGGCAAAACATGAAATGAAAACTCACGATTATCCTACCAACTACACTAAAGAGAGTAACGTAGTCCTCAAACCTGGTATACAACATACCAACATAAAGAACTGAGGAAGTTGCCATCTATAGCCAACATAACTTATCAAGTGACAACGCCAAGGTTGTGCTTCGATATTTCTTTCTTTGAGATTATCAATCTAAGACCTAAAAAATCCCTTTGCTAAATCCGTTTAACAGCAACCCTCAAGTCTTGCTCTAGGCAGACTAATAGGAGAGCATGTCTAAAATCGAATGAGAACACATTGGGTGTATGCAAGGAACATACACCCTTTTCTTTTCTTTTTTTTGCGGGTGAACATACACCCTTTTCGAAGGGAAATGATCACTAGATATGTGTTAAGACCTCCACTGCCCCTTCGCATGTCTTCTTATGCAAATATCCTCTTAATTATCATGAATTAGTCAAATCACTAATCTACAAATATAATTGGACGGCTGAAATTGTACTGAACTACATGTGTTCACTTTATCTCAAGGTGATGTGAAAACATTACAATCCATTTACAGCCTTCAATATTACTCCCTCCATTCACAAATATAAGATGTGTTGGATATTTCAATATGGACTACATACGGACTGAAATGAGTGAACAAGCACACTAAAACATGTCTATATGCAACCGATTCAGAAAAAAGTTAGAACATCTTATATTTGTGATCGGAGGGGGTATTATACAATGTCTCTACAGTTCCATGGCAATGAAGCAGCACCCAGAAACATCTTCATCACCTAAAAAAACTGATCAAAGTTACTACTGAACAAAACTCATCATCAGTGGCCCGTCATATTTGACTCATAGATTCATATAAACCTGACTACGACAATACAATGTGCCTCAAACACGTTGGCTTTGTTACAGTTAGGTGTTGGTGGCATTATGAACTTATGCTTTATGAAGTATCTATAGGCTTGTGTACTGTAATGCTTAATTTGCAAATTGTAGGGTGCAACAATGGGACAGAGGCACACACAAAAAATTATGTGAATTACAAAAGGTTAATGACCTGTGAAATAGGAATCAAGGTTATCAGCGACAAAAGGAGGTAGGTATATCGAATTGATAAGGACTGTTTATGAGGGTTAAGAGAACACACTGGTCCATTATGCCAGAAAACTACTTTAGATATATCTTGGCACTACTGCTGATGCGCTTGAGGCTGGGACGACCAATAAGAAGGCTCGCATTTCTGAATTGTGATCCTGGGAAGTCCATACCTAACTTCTATGGAGTTCCTAGGAAATGTCGAACAAGCCAAATGTTCCAGATAGATAGTCTAATCCATCACCTCTCCAACTTAAATTTCACTTCGG
>CBMN011747116.1:0-13679 GCA_000582825.1 Hordeum pubiflorum | reverse complement strand
CCCTCCCCCCAAAAAAAGGGCCTCCGGCAACCTATCCCTGTGGACGGCGTATTTTCAGCGTCGCCACGTCGAGTAGTTGGCTTCCACTAACGGCGCACCGGCGCCAAGGGGGCGCCACAACTCCGACGGTCGCCGCCTGTGGTGGGGCGTTCCCGGGCGCACGCTCCACGTCGACCTTGAGCACATCGAGGGAGGCAACGAGCCGCCGTTGGAGTACCCGGCGCCGTCGTTCTCATGCCGGAGCGGGAGCACGTGGCTGCCGAGGCGCATGGTGGGGTCGTCCTCCAGCTCCCGCTCCTCCGGTACGACGCCGCTCGCCGCCGTCAAGCCCGAGCCCGAGGAGACGCCGGAGCGCCGGTGCAGCCGCGGTGGCAACCTTGTCATAAACAAGGGCCGCCGCTACCCTTCACCTCACCGTGGCCACCTTTGCCTGGTCAGGCCGAGGAAGGAGCCGGTGATGCCCGTGGTCATCAAGCAAGAACACGTGGAGATGGCCGCCGACCTCGACATCGGCCTGAAATGGTCGCGCGAAGACTACGTGAGGGAGGAGATGGAGCGCCAGCGCCACGCTCTGGAGGAGATCACCGAGCGGCGCCGCGGCCGCAAAGAGGGCGGCGTCATCGTCCTGTCCGACAGCGACGAGGAGGCGCCCGCGCCGACCGCCCCCGTCCGCAGCGGCGATACGGGGTAGGGCTGCAGCAAGGAAGGCGGCGCGTAGGACGACGGCGATGGCGGTGACGACGATGACGACGACGCGGCGACTACACCGCCTTCTACCAACTCCTCGGCATGAACTAGGCTCGGGGCGGCGGCGGCGACGTAACTTTTTTTTTTAGTTTTTCATGTATGTCTTTAAATTTGTATAAATATGAATGAAACCGTCTATATTTCGTCCAAAGTTGAGTCATTTTCGTCAATTATGGCTGGATTTGGTTTTGGAAATCGGCATCTGGGGGGCCAACTTGGGGCGACGGTTGGGAACCCGAGCGCCCCCATGGCGAAAATTGTGCCGGTTAGCCCCCAGGAGGCGCTATTTCGTGCCCTTGGGGGGCGAACGGCTGGAGATGCTCTTAGTCAGAGGTTGAAGAGGTTTGTAGGGGATTGAGTGGAGGGGAGGGGGGGTTAACTGAACAAGTCCGACGTGGCTCCTCCCGCCACCACCTAGCTCCTCCATGGATACAGCCTATATCCGCGCAACACTTCCGCCACCTCCTGCAGCCAGGGCGCCACGATCGTGATGTACCTTGTTGGCTGCTCCTGGGGTAGCTGCTAGGCCGTTTGGCTCGACACCTCCAATGTCACAGGGTAGGCAAGTGCCGACACTTGAGGCCATGCCTGGGTTGGTTGGCTCTCCGCCGTTGTTTGTCATAGGTGGCATAGCAACCACATGCAGAATGACACCAAGACTCTCTCTAACGCATCCGTTGCTCACCACTCAAGCACCTGACATGTTGAGGCCTAGGGTTGCTCGCCGCAACGAGGGACTCGGGCGTCCAACAGTGTGAGAAGGGTTATCATGGTCGGGAGGAGAGGGAAGGAAGGGGCAGGAGAAGGCAGCAACGGTGGCAGGGTGCCAACGACAGCCATGCGGGTGTTGGAGATCGATGCTGGGCAGTAGCAGTGAAACCAGGGGCACTCATGGTGAGGCAGTTGATGGAAATTTCCCTCCATACGGTCTTAGGAGAATATTTCCTCATAGGTTGTTAAGGTTTTCAATTCGGTTTTTCTTATAAACTAGATCAATCTTTTCTTAAAGTAAGGTCATAATCAAATGAGGATTTCTACCCTTTATTTCTAAACAACTCCTTAAAGATTATTGAGTGCACTCAAAAATATCCTTCACGTCCTCCAGGGAGGGTAAAGGGTTGGATTTAGAGCTCCCGAAAATAAATTAGGGACGGAGACCACTTTTGGAAATTTGGTAGAGATTTTTGCAATCTATACTCCATCAAATGAGTTTTTATTGAGATTGGGCGGTCTTGTGCAACTCTCGAGTCTCCGAGTTAGGCGCCTAGGCTAGTTCTCCTCTCTTCACGTATAGCATGTCCATCCTTTCCACCGGCAACACAACTTGCAGTTTTGCAGCACTCGCACTGCAACATCAAGTAACACATTCTGACCAGCAAAGAAACTAGACCCCATTAGTTGGCAGGTTCATAAGGCAGTTGAAGTTGATGCAGTTGAACTCGCAAGTCACACCATCATCGACGACAATGTTCGCAGCGTCACTGGACTTGACTCAAGAGGCCTTACAACTAACTGGAACCTAAACATATAAGATGAAATGTGATCTACCCCCGGCACAGGCTATAGGCATCTGTACATTTCTTTATTTATACATACGAGGAGAGAACATTTATTATTTTGAATTATGCACGTCAACTTGAGAAATTCTAATTTCAGGGAGACACCTAACTTATGTTGCGTGAATCATTCGATGCAGCTGAGGGGGGCAACAAGTAGACCCGACATCCGCTCTACTTTTGCCTCAAAGCAGCGAGTCATGGTACCAGTTGTCATACAGACACACAAACTGGAGGAGGCTACCATAAGTTCTATCCCACACGCCCATGAAGGCGTCTGTGTCCGGGCTGAAGGACATCCTAGATATCTCGCCGAGGAAGTCCAGCTCTTGACTTCTGTTGTAATCGCACTTCACGTCAAAGGCATTCTTCAGGTGCTTTTAATCATCGTGCAACAACAAAGCTTCCCAGCACGGTCAATCTGAAATTACTGCCATGAATGAAACTACAAGTTCCTTTTTTGTCCCTAGTTTTTGTGGCAGATATATCATGGGAAAACAACCCCGGGTATTACGGAGTGGTCATTCATCTTGTTGGTTTTGACGCAGCCAAGTTCCGAGGACTTCCCTAAGCAGATTTGGGCAAAGGTTTAGGAGGCATTTCGTAGCTATTTCTCGTTGTTGCTTCTCTTAGCCTTTTGGCTAAAAATTCCGTAATTTTTTTTTTGTTGCGGGGAAAAAATATTCCGTAATAATATGGTGGATATAGAAACATGATATATTGTTGTTGCAGATCGTGATGACAAAAATGCTTGTTCAGATTATGGATGGAAATCTGCTTCATTGTGTTTTCCGCTTGATCTGATGGTTGTCGATCGGAAAATTGTATCTCCGACTCTCCGTGCATATCTGACTCTTGGTTCTGTGGGAAAGTGGCATGTGTAGCTGTAATATAGCTGAAAATTGGCTCACGCGGTTAAGAAAAAATTGATGATATCGCTTGTGCGTTGTTTCCTTCTTGAAGAATCCTTTTTGCGGTCCAGGTGTTGCCTTCGGTGGTGGTTAGAGTGTTGCTGCGAATGATTGATCATCGCGACGGGGTCTTTGTTTTCCATTTCTCTCTTTTTTATTTTTTTCTTGGCTGTGTGCATCCTTGTTGTCTTTGGACATCTTGCTGGTGCAGAGGCTGGGTGTAATTGNNATCTTCGCGATATTAATATATTCCCTTTATCGAAAAAAGAAAAAATTGATGATACATTGTGTGTTGTTATGTAAACTGGTTGCAATATATTTGAAACATGAAAAATTCGATTAATGATATGAGAATTAAAACTAAAATACATTTGATTTATTGTGTAGCCATTAAAAGTAAGCAACATAATAGACTAAAAACGGTTGAGTATTTTCACATGCAGGATTACTTGCAGTGGCGGACTTTTTCTTACGTATAGTTGCACATTGAAGTGACGTGCATGCTTATTGATAGATCACCCGAGTATGCTTTGTGGTGTGGTGGCCGTAGATCGTCAAAGTCTTGTTCTTGTCATTCTTAGCCATTCGCCTGTTAGTGTTGGTAGCCAATCTTAGCGACGATGCATGACTTTTGTTGTGTAAGATATATGCTTGTGCTACGTACCGTGCTGCTGTTGCTTTTGCCACAATTGCTCCTGGGTTCACCGCACACGTCTTGGCGCGCTGTTGTTTTCGGAAAACCTTCCCATTTCTGACAAACGTGTTGGTGATGCCAACGGCACCAAAGGATGGCTGGATCGTGCGAGCGCTGTCACGGAGCAAGGCATGTGTATATTACCCAAAACAGGTTTTTGCACCGCTTTATAGACAATCGTAGCAAGCCGTAAAGGCTACACCTGATATGGTGACTGGTCTTTTTTGCCGTTCGTTTGCTTTGCTTAGCTTGCTCATCGCTGCTGGTTTCTTGCCACATTAATTGGCTGCACATTCACGTGCGTTGCCGTGTGTGCGCATTCGATGGTGTGATGCCCGCAGAACAAAAGAAAAGAAAAGCGTAACAACTGCCACCTGCCAATCAAATCCCACAAACATTCGTAGGAACACGGTACACGGAACAGCACAAAGCTAACAAGTACCATGGATCACAAAGCATGACATGTAATCAAGACAGCACACTCTATGGAGTATATATGGATCGGGGATTCTTCTGGTGAACTTTATCGTGCTTTTCTTGGGCGATGACCGTGGAACGTGGTGCAGTGCATTCATGGCTGGATGCATGGGAGACGAGCCGCGAAGGAGCGCCATTGCCCTGCCCCGCAAGAACGGCGACGTACTACCGCCCCGCCAGCCGCCGCCACCGCCGCCTCCTCGCCGGACGTCTCCTCCCATGCCGGATAGAAGGAGGCGACCGGCGCCGAGGCGTACCTGCGGGTCCAGTCCCTGGCCTTCTGCTCGAAGAGACCACGCTCGCGCTTGTACAGCCGGGCGGCGTCGCGGCGGACGGGGCGGTCGAGCAGGGGGTCGTAGAGGACGGAGACGACGGACAGGAGGGCCGTGCTTATCGTGAGAGAAGGCCTCCACTCGCTCCCGAAGACGTCCAGCGCCATCCTCCCCTCCGGCCCGATGTTGGGATGATACACCTGCAGAGAGACACGCGTACGTCAGGATACTGTTATCAAGACAGGGTAACTGAACACGCACAGTCATGCATACAGATGCCGATCGGTCGGTCGGTCGATCTTGTTTGGAGGAAGCATGCATGCATGCGGCCAGAGGCCAGTGCTGACGACTCACCTTGGTTTTGAAGGTGAGCTTGATGGGCTTGAAGGGGTAGTCCTTGGGGTAGGCGACGCCGACGGGGAACGTGCCGCCGGCGTAGGGGCTGCCGTCGGGGCCGTCGATGACTACCTCCCAGTGGAACGGGTCCGTCACGGGCGCCGGGCCGGGCCGGCAGAACGCCGGGGGGTCGATCCAGAGCAGCTTCAGTTCCTTGCGGATCCGCCTGATCGCCCGGTCCGACGCCGGCATGGTCGGTGCCGGTGGTGGTCGCGCACTGAAGTCTGATCACCCCCACTTCCCGTTCGCCCCGCCTCCGTGGAGTGGCTGCCAACTTTGCGGTGCAAGAAAATCTACTACACTGGCTCTCCGGGTCCGGGCCAGCTTGGGTGCTTTATATATGGATCGATGGCTTCGGCCCCTCTCGACTTCTGGAAACAGAACGCTGCGTCAGATCACACCTCCGAGTCTCCGAGCTCAGATTTTTTTTTTTGTTCTCTTTCGAAAAGGTCAAAAGACCATGTATAGGGACCCTCTAAAGACACCTTTACAAAGGTGTCAAAGTCTTCTCACACCTGCTCTAAACCTCCGTCTCAGCATAAACTTGTTGAAACACAGTAGCTTTTAGAGTGGCTAGAAAGTCGTCAATGTAGATTAGAAGACACCGACAACTTGAAGAAAACGCTGGAGAGGGCCTAGAGAAGGCACCAAATCTAACCCGATATAGTCGAGAAACACTATCCTCACACCCTCTTCAAGAAAGCCGAGATCAAAATTAGAGCCGGACGGCCAAGACACAAAACCACGCCATCAATCCGCATGACAGCAAAACAAGCTAGAGACTTCCATACCAAAAGCCCCGATCGTTAGGGGGTTGCATGGGTCGCCAGCGGGGAAGACTAACAGGAGCCGCCGTCCTACGTATCACAGCACAGATCAAACTACATCCAATTAACTAGCCGAACATAAGGCAGCTGAAACGGATGTCGTTTAGCTCACAAGCCACACCCATCATCGACGACAATGTTCACAGCGTCACTTGACTTGAGTCAAGGGGCCTTACAACTAACTGGAATCTAAACATATATGATGAGATGCACTCTACCCCGGACACAGGCTATATGCATCTGTACATTTGTTTATATACACATACAACGATACAACATTTATTAATTGAATTATGCAGGTCAACTCGAGAAGTTCCGGTTTCGGGGAGACACCTAACTTATGCTGCACCAACCATTCGGTGCAGCTGAGGGGGAGGACAAGCAGGTCCGCCATCCGCTCCGCTTTCGCCTCAAAGCAGCGAGTCATGATACCAGTTGTTATACAGACGCCCAAACTGGAGGAGGCTACCATACGTTCTATCCCACACGCCCACGAAAAGGGCGTCTGTGTCCGGGCTGAAGGACATCCCAGATATCTCACCGAAGAAGTCCAGCTCTTGCCTTCTGTTGTAGTCGCTCTTCACATCGAAGATGTGGACAAAGTCCGCTGGTTCCGCCATCGACAGGAACTGCCCGTCCGATGTGAAGCGGATTGATCTAATGGCTCCAAGGTTACCCTTCAATACATGGACTGCTTTTGATAGGTTCCTCGCGTCCCAGATTCGGCACGTCTTGTCTTGGTTCCCAGTAGCAAATGTTCGGCCATCAGGGCTCCAGGCTGATGCGAATGAGAAGTCATGATGACCTTTCATGGAATGAAGAGTCTGTGTCCAGAAAATAAAACAGGTGCACCCACTTAATCACACATCATATCAGCATTTTAATTTGACACATTAATAGGGTTTGGTTAACATCTGGTGTTCTATGCCTGGGATCGCAAGGGTATACCTTTCCTGAATTGGCATCAATAAGTAAACCATTAGGATCGTCCCCCACAATAACAACAAGCTTTCCATCAGGGCTCAGCGATGTATGCTGCATCAACAAAACAACAGTGTAAGGCCAGAGTAATTTTAATATATAACAAGTGCATAAATGGTGTTTTGCTCCATTTACTATCAATACAATGTTGAAAAGGAGCAAGCCAAAAAAAGAAAGAAAGAAAAGTTTCTGCGGTTGGCATGTGCAAGAATAATCCTGAAGGATGCCTATTAGCGCAAATGCAAGAGCATCTCCAGCAGCTGCTCTGTCACACAAACTAGATGCAAAAATAGCAAAAGTAGGAAAGACCTTCCTCCAGCAGCCACCCGCTCACGTGCAACATTAATCCTGAAGGATGCCTATTAGCACAAATGTAAGAGCATCTCCAGCATCTGCTCTTATCACGCACGCTAGATGCAAAAAATAGCAAAAGTAGGAAAGACCTTCCTCCAGCAGCCACATGCCAACGTGCAAGATTAATCCGGAAGGATGCCAATTAGCGCAAATGTAAGAGCATCTCCAGCAGCTGTTCTATCACGCAAGCTAGATGCAAAAAATAGCAAAAGTAGGCAAGTACTTCCTCCAGCAGCTGTTCTATCACGCAAGCTAGATGCAAAAAATAGCAAAAGTAGGCAAGTACTTCCTCCAGCAGCCATGCGCCCACTTGCAAGATTAATCCTGAAGGATGCCTATTAGCACAAATGTAAGAGCATCTCCAGAAGCTGTTCTATCACGCAAGCTAGATGCAAAAAATAGCAAAAGTAGGAAAGACCTTCTCCAGCAGCCATATTTGTATCCATCCATCCCAGCCCAGACAAACGCCATCTTTTGCGTGTGCGGGAGTGGCCTTCTATCCCTGCTTGGAGCTCAACCACCACATCCAGATGCTTCACTTCTGCCACAACAGTCGACGGCTCCTCTCCACACTCCGTACCACACCCCGAAGGTAGGATCCCGCTCCCTCCCCTCTCCTTCCTAGCACAAGTGAAACGACGGTGGCCGAGTGACAGCACAGGTTCGTGGTGGCGGGTTGCCAGGAAGGGAAGTAACCGATTGGGATGATCTGGATTGGGACTTAGGAGAGGTGGACGGGAGTTGGTGGATGAGGAGGCGCTTGGATGTGGACGAGGAGCGACCGACGGGAGGATATGGATGAGGAGCTCCTTGCTGTTGCTTGCGGTGGATAATGAGGGTGGCCAGGATGCGAGAGTGAAGGTGGCAGTGGCGATGTATCTCGGGTGGGGTACATCCTACACATAGTGGAGCACACTGTTGCAGCCAACCGCGTCAATGGCCCCGGCAGCTGCTGCCGAATTTGGAAGGTGGAGATGCATGCACTTTGGCCGTATGAGGCACAGAGGAAAGATCAATGGGGATTGTGGGTGTCGTGAGAGAGGAAAGAGAGATGTGTGCTTTAGTTCTCTGTATGCGTGGGCTGATGGGCTCAGCAATGAACTGTGCCTGTTTGATTCCAATATGTTATTCGTATCTAAGTGGTTGATTCGTAAACGCTGCTAGATAAAGAGTGATAATGTTGTGTTGCTCCGTTCCATATAGCATCCAGTGGCATAAATTTGCTTTCGTAGCTACCGTAGTTGATATAATGTTTGTTCATGTACGGCAATCGAATTTGCTGCGGCTTTCTAAACCTAGACGGGAAAAATAGTGACTGGCGGATCAATAACAACGACAAACGAAAATATATAGACTAATTGCAGAACTGCACCAGAAGATAGTTCGAAACATAGCTGATACATATCTTGCAGTTATAATTACATTCGTCAGAGATGTTGCCATTACAAATATACTTTTAGTTACGGGATATTGCTAACATACATGAGAGAGTATATGGAAGGGTCAAATTTGGCTAGTCTGCTCGAGATGTTGTAGCCAAACTTCTCAGTTGTGGCAACAGTAAAAAAAAACTTTAACTGAGGCACCATCAGTTCATATTCTTCTGTTCCGTTTTTACATAGAACAATTCCAATTCAAATTTTACTAGGTTCGACAACAGCAAGATGCCAAAAGATCATAACCATATGCACCAAGAGGAGGAAAACAGTGTGTTCCAGGTTTCTAACACAAGGGGGGAAAGTAAAAGAAATAACCAAAGGAACTTACATTCACTGGCCAATCAAACTGAAAGTGCTTGCATAACTGGAATCTCTCCATGTCATAGTCTCTTACACCAGAGTCATTATTCGATGCCATGAAATGAACAGCACCACTGGGAGAAAAACAAGAACCAGCATGAACACACACTCAACGAGGTCACAACCTAATAACAGGGACATCACATTACCTAGAAGTATTGAATATCTCGACTGCATTAGTAATGGCATTATCATCATATGTTGTTCGACAGCAAAAGCTTATTCCTTCTCGATCAAGGTGCTGCATTTCACATTAACAAAAGTGTAAAAATCTATACCAGATCAATAGTTAAGAGTTTCAAAACAGATTAAGCATGCGAGCACATGCACAACAGCATCCATCAATTAGTTAATTTCAGCAAGGAAAACAGTGATTTTCAGCACAAAATTCATAATGAAAAAAGGAAATGTTCTTTTGCAAAGAGTTTATTGAACTTGAACACCAAACATTATCTTATTTCTATAGATTGTACTCTTTTGAGGATGCAGGCCCATGTACTTTGAATCCAACAATATCAGTGCTTATATTGGTCCACCACAAACAACCCACCATAAAATGCTCAATCCCTTAAGCTAGTCTAGTGGTTAGAATCGCACTAGGAGCAAGGAGATAGGTAAGCAGTAAAAGGATGTTATTGACATCATAAATAATGGACATTTGTCACCACGCCTGAGGTAGCACATTTATATGGATTTGATTCAAAAGGATTTTAGTTGATTTGGGAAACCTACCTTGCAGATTAGCTCCCCTTGAAATCCGCCAGCTACCAGCAAATTGTCCTTGACTGCCAAGGTACTAACTTGAGTCTGAGAAAAACCCTCTAATAGACTTCCAGGGTGCTTCTGAATTAAGAGATCCACAAACATTAATAGAAGAACAAGAGAAGTTGTACAGGATGTGAAAAACTGAGACAGATTTTAAAAAAATCAGGCACCATACCTCCCTTGGTGCCACATGACCTTGGACATTCATAAGTTCAGTATCCACACCACTCAACGCTGACCAGTGAAGTACTGAGTAATGTGACATTAGGTAGACGTCATGCTTGGATGTAGCCCATACTAAATTTCTCAGCTGCAAGCACAAATCAAGTCAATTGTTTCACGCCCTTGAAAGTCACGGTATCAATATTGTATAAGGAATAGGAGAAACGTCAGTTAAGAATCCAAATGCAAATGGTTCGATCAAGTACATCAACAGCTTAGTTTACATACTGACAACAGATTATAGGCAGAGAAAAGCAGACATCCCTCGACAAGTTGAAACCCTCTGGTAAAAAAGGTTCTCCAAACAGCCATGTAACATGTAACTTGAATTAACCCCAAAGATACAAGGACCAGCTAGGTCCTTACATTCAGGACCACCTTCCTCTCCTTTTAACATACGGATACATTTTATCATGTAAGCAACTTCCAAACGTGTAATAACTTAAGTTGAATTAACCCCAAAGATAAAAGGACCAGCCTAGGTCTTTATATTCCGCACCATCTTCCTCTCTTTTGAACATACGGATACATTTCATCATGTAAGCAACTTCAAAATTTCAAGCCAGCATTTCATGACGTAGTGAACCAGAATAACAATCAAATGTGGTGTTAAGCTTAGCAACTTTGCAACTGATTTATTCTTTGATTCCAATATATTCAAGGAAATGGTACATCAACTATTGTGAAGACAAAATATCAAAATGGAAGTTGGCTAATAGAGTAACTAAGCACGTATGATTCTGAATGCATTAGTAATCAGTACATCGTAATCTTATCATGGAGCATCCAGAAAGGTGTGCCAATTGAAAAGATACACAAACAATTGTGTCTGATGATTATTCAGCAGCTATATATTGTGCACTGTGTGCCTGCGTGTTGGGAGGGGTGGGGAGGCAGAATGAACCCACCTGAAAATGTAGTATGGTTGATTTTACTGATCTAGTATTTTGTCTGAATTCATAATACATTCCACCTTTCTCAGTCGGTTTGCATTCCTGTGTCAAGACACATATCAGCAACAATATCTAGACAGAAAACTTTGCATAAGCTGCTGAACTTTCTACAAGACACACCTTGGCTGCTGCTTCTCCAGAATTAGGAATGTTCTCATAATTTTTGTACTGGTCTAATCTGGTCTTTCTGTAGTTTTCCCGTGTGATAGCTAGCCTCTCCCATGGTATTCCTTGGATGTCTTTTCCTTTTCTTGCATCCGCTGCCGAAGTATCTGGGATCTTATCATTCTAAACAGAGAAGAAAGAACAACCATTTAGAGAACTGCAGCATGGTTTATGTAATTGAAACAATTGCAGATTAGAAACAACAGAAAAGAAATCACATTTATGAAAACCCTTATTGGTAAAGACGTAAAGTTCAAGACTGGTCAATGAAGTTAAGAACTTGATCAGAGAAATAACTGTTTTCTTTAACCTATGTCGATAGCTAAAACAAACTCTTACAAATGGAAGCCAGAATCAACGGAAAACTGGAAGCATATTACGCAGGCATGGCAAGTCAATATCATGAGAAGAGAGGCATAATCTTGCAACAGATAGCTGTGTACGTAACAAAAATAGTAGGCGAACAGACGCTACAATGCATATGACTGAGCAACTGTCTAAGAAGACAAGCTTCATCAATCCAGACAACACTCTAAATACAACACGCTCCCAAGCGTGAGATCGTTGTCGTTTTGTTCATCCCTCTCTAAATAAGAGAATGAACAATCAATGACACAATCAAGTCATTTATACGTTCACATAACTGATCGAGGCCTACTCCATGTAAATATGTAGTATACGACAAGCAGCATGCGGACTACATGACACTCCCAATCATGAGATTGCTGTCGTTTCGTTCATCCCTCCACAAATATGAGAATGAACAACCAACGCCTGATTCAGTCCTGCTCCATGTTAGTATCTAGTATACAACAAATAGCATGAGGACTACGTAAGCGAATCATATCAGCAGCATTCAAGTATCTACACTTCTAGTTCTAGTCATCAGCGGAATAATGTTATAATTCTGATAACCTAATAAGAACTGCATTTATAAGTAAACTTAATTCCAGTTGACATGGCACAACAATACAAAATAACTAACTGATGGACATACAAAATAATAGACAGCCTTCTAAATAATACACGCTCCCAAGCGTGACATCGTTGTCGTTTTGTTCGTCCCTCTCTAAATAAGAGAAGGACCAATCAATGCCACAATCAAGTCATTTATATGTTCACATAACTAATCCAGGCCTGCTCCATGTTAATATGTAGTATACGACAAGTAGCATGCGGACTACGTAACGCTCCTAAGCATGAGATTGTCGTTGTTTTGTACTTTTGTTCATCCCTCTCCAAATAAGAGAATGAACAACCAATTGCCGATTCAGGCCTGCTCCATGTAGTATACGACAAATAGCATGAGGACTACGTAAGCGAATCATATCAGCAGCATTCAAGCGTCTACGCTTGTAGTTCTAGCATCAGTGGAAAAAAATTCGAACTTCTGACAACCCAACAAGAACTGCATTTATACGTAAGACTTAATTCCAATTGCAGCGACGCAACAATACAAATAACAAGTGATGAACGTACCGAGTGGGCATACTCTTCATCCTCCGAATCGGAGTCCCTTAAACCTCGCTCATGTTGGGCGTCAACCATGTCCTCAGCGGGGTCATCCATATCATAATCATCCTCCATGTCTTCGACGTGATCGTCGTGATAATTGGACATTGATCCTCTCCTGGGAGAGAAGCGTCCCTGACCTGCAAATAGAACACCACCCACCAACATCAGCAACCAGGCACTCACCAGAACGAATTGCACACAGCGCAAGCATCCGGGACGTCTAGAACTTCCTACACAAGCCCACCAGTAAGAGCAGTTGCGAAACAGAGAGCAATTACTGCAAATCTAGAAGCTTTCCCCAGTTTCTACTAGCACCACGGCGTATTTCTGGCGTCGTATATGTTTTGCCTGTTCTAGTTTCCGAGCGCCTGCGGATTATAAGCGGGCATGACGAGAAAAATGCGCCGCAAATGGAACGCAACGAAGTCAACACGGGGTGGAATTCGCAACGGAAAACGAATCGAGCAGAAAGTCAACAGTTGCATGATTGGCAGCGGACTAAACCTGCCGGAAGAACGAAAAAAAATCCGCCCCTCGAGAATCATTGCAAGAACGCGCTTTTTCCCCTCGAATCGGGCACGCGCGGGCGCGCAACCAATTCCCCCGAGCCGCACGCCCCAAACCCTAGAACCCGGAGCCCCAAACCGTCCGCCGTCCAGATCTACCGCCTAATTCGACAGATCACCATTACCCACCGCCAAAAAAAGCACGGAAAAATCCGCCAAAAAACAGCGCGGAGAAACGGAGGACGGGACGCACCTGGACGGCGAGGCGAGGCGAGGGGGGCGGCGAATCGGCCGCCGGGGCGGAGCGGAGCGGACGGGGGGGAAAGCCTGCGCCTCAGAAGACGCCGCCCAAGCCGCGCGGAGATGGATCCCCCCGGAAAATATAGGAGACGGACGGGGACGAGCGTCTACCCTTTTTCTTTCTCCCTTGCGAGAGAGGAGGAGCAGGCAGAAATGTTTAATAAGTGCTTTTTCCGACTATTTTCCGGGATTTATCCTCTCCCTCAACCGCTTTTTATTTCTATTCTCGTCTCTTTTTC
>CBMN011747083.1:0-10210 GCA_000582825.1 Hordeum pubiflorum | reverse complement strand
AAACTGGTCAAACCCGTAAAAAAACGAGGTGTTTACAGTTTCGGTCGGAAAAACGGCGCCGAGCAGACCCCGTAAAACTTGTTCGACCCTTAAACTTTTTAAGAGGCATGGTAAACTCATCCGCGAAAACCTTATATGTGCAGTTTCAAAGGCAATATACAATTCAACCCGTAAACCGGTCAAATCTCGTCGGAGCAGACGCGCCGCCGTGGAACTGGCCGGAATGTACCTGGAACTCACTAGAATCCGTCGCCGCACGTCGGAAGAAGCCGCTGCACGCCAAAATTTGCCGCCGCCGGTCCGAATTGCGACCGGTTCGACTTCCATTGCCGAGGCGAGGCCGTCCACGGGCAGGGCGGAGCAGGCCACCGGCGGCCCAAATCAGGGCGTGGCAGCACCGAAGAAGAGCGGGGCAGGGGTGAGGGAGCTCGCGCGGCCATGATGGCGAACACGCGCGCGGCGGCGGGCAGTGCCGGCTCAAATCGGGGACGGGCGGGTGCTCCAGGGAGCGCACGGTCGGGGCGGGCGGCGCAGGGCTCCTCCACTTCATGCGTGGCCCGGAACGGGCGGCGCCGGGATGAGGCGGGGGCGAGGCGGGCGGCGCCGGGGCGCCAGGGCGAGGCATGCCGTGACCGGAGACAGACTCGCCTGGACGGGAGAAAAAAAGAAAAGAAAATAGGCTACAGTGGGATATAGTTTTATTTACGGGGTCTGTTCTGTCTGGGGCAATTTCGCGCCGTAAAAACGGTTTACAGTGCCCTTTATACGCGTTTTTAAGGGTCGATTTTTACAGATGCTCTAACATGTGTGTAAATAATTTATAGAAAAAAAACTGTGTGTAAATAAAAAGAAAAAGAAGGATACGTTTTTCTGGCTGCTCAAGAATGCTGGAGCAAAAAATAAAAAAAACACATTCCGAACAGCGGCAGTTGACACGTCACCAACAGATCACTACTCCTGCTGGTTGCACTACCGCCAATCTATCATAGACACAGTTCGGAGCGCAAATGCAGTTATGATCAGCAGACGAGACAGTTTTGATCTGATTGGGCCAAGACGACGTACAGAACTCAAAAACCTCTCTACGGCGCGACACATCACGTGCTCCCGAGGGCATAGATATTCAGAGAAGCAGGCTTTCCAAATATCAGAGATCGATTTCTCCTGGCCCGAAAAGCAAATCGACATGATCACGCTCTTTTCACAGGTATCACGCCTTCCGCACAAAGATAACTCCATAAGAGTTCGGGCGATTGTATTACGCAAGTAATTGTCATGCCGGTTTCTTGGCCTTTTTTAACACTCTGTAACTCTATTCTCCTCTCATTTAATCAACGAGGCAAATCTTTTGCCTCCGTTTCGAAAAAATAAATAAAGAATTCGGGCGATTATTAGCAAGGAAGGAAACGGAGGAGGCTGGACACAACTCACTCCTCTCCCTTGCAAACATTGAGCAGGCAAAGGAGGAGCATTCTGGATTGTAAGAGCAGCGAAGCGCTTTTCGTGGTTCAATCCCGAGACAAAGATGGCGTCGAGGAGGATTGAGCCGGCGGAGGTCGCGGTGGCAAACACCGCCATCTCAACACGATATGGAACGCCCTGTGAGAAATCTGATAAGAATTGTGGAGCCTCTTGCAGGCATTAGTGCCTTCTGGACGTAATGAAGCTGGGCCTCTTGCAGACCACCTGCCTGGTAAGTGCTGGTCTTCTTCAGTGACAGATTCAAGTTCCAGTGCTCACTTAATAACATCAGCATCATAAATCAACAGAAAGATCTACGGATTCCAGCACGTTATATGTCCAGCCAAAAAAAATCAAGACATTCAGACAACAATATAGCATTACATTCTAACACTGTCATCAGCAGGAGCTTATAAGTTGAGTTGTTGTAATGGCAGATAACACTTTCTGATCAAATAACACTCAGCTGGCGTATAAGAATGAAGATGTCCCCACAGAACCGTCAAATCCAAGTCTTCTAGGCTCGCACATCTTGGCACCTGTTGCAAAAAAGACAAATATCTCAATTCAGGTCGTGGAAAATGTGCTCCAGAATACACTAGACAGCTTACTATCAAGGCAGATATGTACAGTTCCAAGGTTTTTCAACTTTAGTTGATCACGGGAAGAAGAGCTGTCGATTTCACTAGACTAGCAAGTGATCAAATCTAAATTAACTGGGTATGGACCTTCTGGTTACAAATGTGCTTGATTACCATAAATGCTCGGAATACATTTCCCTGCGTAAAGTCAATAGTTGGAGGTTATCTGAAAAATATGCTTGCGGCAACATTTCTTCCTGACAGTTAAGCTATGTTTGATCAACAGGCAATGCCAGCGATCAGGGGAAAGACAAGGTACCTAGTAAGACCCTCTTCCTAGATGTGGAAACCAAGATAGAGATTTGAGCCAGGCCGTGGTCGTGGCAGCAGCGTGCCTACCGGAGTAAGCCTCGGCTCGACCATACATGAGTGACGATGTGGTCGCATTGGGATTCCTCGCAGACGTGCCTGATGGCTGTAAAGGGAAGCCTAGTACTGTACCCCAGAAGACCAGAAGAAACAGGTTGATTAACTTGTAGCACCACTAAGCATGATGAGAGCACTTTCGATCGTTAACGAGTTGTTGCCAGGGCCACCGAGTCGGGCGTCATGAGGCAGAAACAGAAATCTTATATTCAAGGAAAGATAACTAAATCTCAGGGCATTATAACCTCTACTGGAACCACCACGATGCAAAAAGCTGCAATGGTATAACCCCTAACTTTTGCCACATTAGGGCTGAATTGTCATACAAAAATTAGAAACTTTACATGGCATTCTTGTCCCATAAAGGTGGCATGGCTCAATCTCAAGGCCTTATAGCCCGTATTCAATCCAAAAGGTTGTATAATCCACTATGCCCTATGCTTATATATGTTATGTGAAGGTTGTAGAACCCACTAACACCCCCAAGCCTATTCCTAAGAGGAAGGTGGGATACAAACCTTGCACGTGGAAATGGCGTGCAGGTTAGGCGCAAAGTCCACGCATCGGACCAGAACACCATGGTGGCACCATCACCCAGCTTGATTTTGGTGAGCACACAGAAGAGAACACATGTTGACATCATTGAGAGGGAGCTCCAGACCAAACCACGTCTATCTACTGAGTCCAGTGCATCAACTAAGTGCATGGAAAAATCGGTACTTTTCAGAGCGATTTAATTTGTTCCTGATATTTCCCTCTACTTGAAAAGAGACGCATCAAACAACAAAGCGGTTTAAGCTTCAAGTGAGATGGACTTGCCATCGACTTAAGACATAGAATTTCAATCCTTGCAGTTTTCCTGGTGTATAATGATACATGAACTAACCACAAACATGAACATCTCAAAAGAGCAAAGGATACTACACCCTGGCACATTCTTAAGAGGAGAGGATGTGAACCTTGAGAGTGGAAATGGCGTGCAAATTAGGGGCAATGTCCATATGATGCACGCCCAGCAGCCACACGCATTGGGCCAAAACACCATGGTGGCACCAACACCCAGCTTGATCTTGGTGAGTATTGAGGTCGATGTCTGTAGGAAGAGAACTCATGTCGACATCATTGAGAGGGAGCTCCAAACGATGCCAATGTGTATCTGCTGAGTCCGGGGCATCAACTGACTCCATTGAAAAACTGGTACTTTACAGGGAGCAAATTTATTTGTTCCCGATATTTCCCTTCACTTGAAAAGAGACATTTCAACAATGAAATAGTTGAAGCATCAAGTGAGATGCTCCTGCCATCAACTTTAGACATATAATCTCCAGCCTTGACAATTTCACCCTTTTCCAATAATATTCTGATGATATCATTTATAAGAGGAGAGTCCGGAGCACAACCGCTCTTCTCCATTGACGAGAACATACTTTCAGCTTCTTCCACCGATCCTTGTTTTAAAAGATTTGTTATCATTACGCTGTAGGTGGATGCATTAGACTCAATGCCAGCTGATGCCATTGCATCAAACACTTGTGATGCTTTCTCCATTTTGCCAACTAGGCAATATCCATCAAGTAGTGAAGTAAAAGCAATGACATCAGGACTCTCACCTATTTCTGCAACCAAGTTGAATAGATCTTGTGCATCTGTAACCCTTTCTTCTTTGCATAGACTATTTATTATTGAACTGAAGAACACGCCGTTAGGAGGAGGAATATCTTTGTTTATCATTTCATAAACCAACTCCTTTGCTTTCACCAAATCGCCATATGTACAGAAACCCTGAATCAGGGAGTGATAAACAACTGTGTCCGGTTTTATATCAGTAGAAATCATCTGACTGAACTTGCTCAAAGCATCAGCCAGCCTACCCATTGTAGACTCTGGAGTCACACCTTGTCCCCATCTGGATACGTATGGAATCACTCCTTGTTCCCACATTCCAGTAAATATGAGCATAGCTTCGTCCATCATTCCACGCTTAGAATACGCATCAACTAAATTGCTGAAAACCTGGCGATTGGGAACAATACCGTTGTTTGCCATTGAGTCAGGGAGATTCATCATATCATCAAAGCATCCTTCTGCAGCATATCCATGAAAAAGAATAGAGTATGAAACGATATTAGGCTTGTGACCCTTGGCAGACATGTAACCAATAATTCCGGCAGCTTCTCTGCTTCTTCCATGCTTGCAGAGGGAGGTCATGAATGAGGTCCAAGTAACAACATCTGGTATGATACCTTTGCTTGTCATTTCTCTGAACATTTTGCCCGCTTCTTTCCACCGGCCCAACGTGGAATATCCATGGATCATGCTAGTATATGTCACGTTATCCGGTTGGATGCCACTATCAACCATCTGCCGAAGGACCAACTCTGTCTTGTCCATCGCTCCAGCCTTGCACAGCGCATCAATAATCGAGCTGTACGTCACCACATTAGGCACAACCCCTTGCTGCACCATTCCATCGAATAGATTGCATGCCTTGCTTACTTCGCCTTCCTTAAGGAGGCCGTGGATGACCGTGGTATATGACACCACGTCAGGGGAGCTGACACCCCCTCCTTTCTCCATCACCTGGAGCAGGTCAAGCGCCCGCTGGCTGTTGCGATCATCACATAAGCTCTTGAGAACAATGGTGTATGAGAAGGCATCAGGCACACAACCGAGCTCGGACATCCTATGAAGCAGCACGCTGACAGCCTCGTCTGTCCGTTTTGTGTGGCAGAGGCACTTGAGGAGGGTGCTGAAGACGATCTTGTTTGTCTTCAGGCCCGTCCTAAGGAGACGGCCGAAGAAGGCAAGCCCCAGTTCCAGGCGACGAGTGCGGCAGCAGCAGTTCATGAGGACGCCGTAGGTGAAGATCGTGGGCGGCGCCACCCGAGGGCCAGCTTCTTCTCAGCACAGGCGGTTGAAGAGGTCCAGCGCGAGGGTGGGGCCGTCTCTGCAGGCCGCGGAGGACCTGGCACGGGCGAGGACGGCAAGGAAGCCGTCCAGGGAGCGCTCGGGGACCGGAGTGTCCTGCCGTAGCAATTCGTCGAACAGGTGGTGCGCGTGTTCCGGGGTGAGCGTCCCAGCGCTGGCGCGCTGTGTGGCAACGGCAAAGGCGGCGTGGGGAGACCAGGGGTCTGAGGGAGGCGAGGTGGAGGTGGAGGTGGAGGAGGAGCGGCGCCGGAGGCGGGACATCGGGGAGGTGGTGGAGGAGGAGCGGCGGCGGAGGAGGCGGAGGCGGCACATCGGCGTGGAGGTCATTTCAGAGCCAACGGGCGCGTCTTGGAGCTGGCTAACGAGAGATGTGCGGACGCTCTTCCCTTCGTTTCGCACACTTCATTTGTAGATCAATCGTCGATTAAACACAAAGCCGATTTAAATATAATAACCATCTGATTTTGTACTTTTGTCCTCTCACATGAAAGATGAGAGTCGCGTTGCTCTGGATTTGAAAAAATAATAATCGTGTTTTCATCTAAGGCATCTCCAACACGTCCATGGATATTGACACAGGAGCCGACCATCCAACCGTATTCGCATATATTTTAAAACAAATTTAAACAACAGACAAATTTTAAGCAAACATGATATATTTCATTGAAGTTCGGACATAATTTATGTAAAATGAACAATATTTCGTCCGTTCAACTAAAACCTAAAAAAGAACTACGCTAGCTTGTAGCGGGCGGTAACCTCGTATGCTGGTTGGCCTGGCCAGCGACACCGCCCTCGCCGTTCGTTTTGTTATTGTCGTCGTCGTCTCCAATGATGAAAGGGTGTGGGGCACCGGCAGCCTTGCCCGGTTGTTGCCTAGCGCTCACGGAAGAGCCGCTCTGCTTCCTCCTCTGTTGTACGGTGGGCGACCGCGACCACTGTCGACGATGGCCGGGGAGCCATGCCCATGCCCCTGTCGGCAGCAACATCGGCGTTGGTCTCGTTGAGAGACCACTCCTCATCGATCTTGGCAAGCTACCCGTCAAGGCGGTGCAGCCTCCGCGTCATGATCTCCGCAGTAGTCATTGACCTGTCGCAGGCCTAGGCCTCAGCGAGATCGGGGTTCGTGCGGACCCAGTTCGACGCCACGCGCGGATTTAGGGAATGCGGAGCGGCGCGCCGTGTTGCGCTGCTCCCCTCCCTCCCGACTACCTAGCTTCCCTCTCCTCCGGCGTGACAATGCTCCGCGACGAGGAGCCGTCACCGCCGCAGTTACCCACGCAGTGGAGGAGGAGCCTGCGTGCCTTGCAGTCTCCTATGACACCTCCTCTTTGATGTGCCAGTCACGGTGTGGCGGCAACGCTGGTCGATCGATCCGACCGTATTGGATGTGCGGCGGTGCGGGAAACTCCTTGTTAGACCGACGCTCGATTTGGACGCCGCAGTTACGTATCAGGGACGCCAGCTCCGCCTTAATGCGGTGGAGGAGCGATGACGCCGGCTCCTGCTTGACGCGGCAGTGCGACGGCGAGGGTGAAGCGACCATCGCATCATGAGCTCCATATGATAGGCGTACTCATCGTCCGTCACCGCCCCCTCTGCATATAGGCGTGTCTGCTACGGCGACGCTTGGTCCTTCTTGAAGGAGCCAGCGACCGTTGAGGAAGTGGACCCCGGAGAGCAGCGATGGGGTGCCAAGATCGGGAGGCAAATCTGGAGCTGCCGGCACAGAGGACAAGGGCTTTGGTATGGTGCAGACGACGGTCTGGACGTCATCGGAAAGGAGGCGAGAGGAGAAGATGGGAGTAAGGAGGAAATGGACTGGTGCGGTGCAGACGGCGTCGAAGCCTTACTTAAATAGGCGCAAGCAGGCCAGACGAAGGGACGAGAAGCCACGAGAAGTCGGCTTCAATGCGGCCCAGCAGCCAGAGTAGGCTTCTTGCTCGCCACGTCGACCTTGAAGCGGCGCCACCCGCTCCTCCGGTCGTGCCTGTCTGACCGTCATCAATGCCACGTAGTCACGTCCGCTCTGGAGTGCCGCTGGCCGACATGAATGTGCATCATCTACTTCGCGCGGAGAGGGTTTTGGGTGGGTCTATGGTATCAAGCGTGTGCATGGCAACAGTCCGGACGCCCGCAAAGCGCCCCTTGTTTGCATTTGGTTTGTAGAAAAATGGACGTCTGGAGCGCTCCACGGACTGATGGAGTGTCGCGTTAGAAGGGAAAATGCATCCTCTACATGTTTCCACTCCATTAGTGAGACATCGATAATGAATCGGAATTCCCAAATATTTAATCGGGAATTGTGCTTGTGCACAACCAAACAGGTGGGCATACTCAGCCGCTGCCTCGCTGGCTTCTCCAAAGCAAAACAATTCACTTTTATGGAAGTTAATTTTAAGGCACGAGATCTATTCAAATGATGAAAGCAATAATTTCAGGTTTAGAGCCTTATCCAGGTCGTGTTCCATAAAAAGAATTGTATCATCGGCATATTGCGGAATAGAGAGGCCATCATCCACAAGATGGGGCACTACTCCTGCAATTTGGCCATCCTTCTTGGCGCGATCAATCAGAATAGACAACATATCATCAACGATGTTAAATAACGTTGGAGACATGGGGTCACCCTGTCGTAGTTCTTTTTTTGCCTGGAAGTAATGGTCAGCCACACTACCTCCAGTAACAAAAATTTGGATCCACTGACACCATTTATCGGAGAATCCTTTCATTCTTAGGGCATGTTGAAGGAACGACCATTTTGACCTTGTCATAGGCCTTTCCGAAATCAATCTTAAACACTACTCCACTCATGTTTTTACGGTGCATCTCGTGAACGGTCTCATGTAGGATTACTAATCCATCGAGTATATTCCTACCTTGCATAAAAGTTGTTTGGGATGGCCGGACGACATGGTCAGCAACCGTGTTGAGCCAATTAGTAGCCACTTTGGTAGAAATCTTGAAGCTGACATTAAGGAGACATATGGGTCTATATTGCTGGATCCGCTCAGCCTCCTTAATTTTCGGCAACAAAATGATCTCACCAAAATTAAGCCTGAATAGATCAAGTTGTCCAGCATGAAGACAATTGAACAACCCCAATAGATCAGTCTTGATGATATTCCAGAAATTCTGATAGAATTCCGCGGGGAAGCCATCAGGGCCTGGAGCTTTGTTATGTTCCATTTGAAACACTGTCGCTCTCGCCTCCTCCTCAGAGAAAGGTGTCATGAGGATATCATTCTCTTCTGTTGTGACTTGTGGAATATCATCTGTCCGCGTCTCGTCAAGGGTGAAGTTTCGTTCATCAGATGCCCAAACAGAGATTTGTAGTATTTAGAGATATAACTTTTGAGCTCTGCCTGACCTTCGATCTGCCCCTCATCTTGTTGGAGACTAAATATACATTTCTTCCTATGCCAACCATTGGTGTCAAGTTGGAAATATTGTGTATTATTGTCTCCCTTCAAGATGAAGTCGGCTTTGGCTCTTTGGTAATATTTGATTCCTCTTCTTGCAAAAGAACGTGCAATCTTCTCGTTGGATTGATTTTTCAATTCAATATCTTGTTGTGACAAGATGCGAGTCTCTACGATCTTACGAGGTCATCAATAATGGTGGCGAGGCGTTGCTTTTCTTTTTTCGTACATTACATTGGCGTGTTTCACCCATGCAGACAGGTATGGCCTTGTGACCCTTATTTTAAAGTTTCATCTCTAAATAGATGTGTGACCGATTGCGGGCCTCTCCCATGCATTTTTTATTATGTCTATAAAGCCTTCCCGATGCAATCATCCCAATTTAAACTTGAAAGGGAGGGAAGCGGATGGGTTTGTAGAATCAGAATCAAGAATGATGGGCGCATGATCCGATAGCGCATCGATACGCTCTATGGCCTGCACAATTATAAGAGGAAATTTTAGCTATCATTCGGTATCCATGAGTACCTGTCAAGCTTTTCGTATGTTGGCACATAACAGTTATTGGCCCAAGTGAATTGCCGGCAAACTAGCTTCCCGAAGATTCAAAATGTCAATCACATCATTGAATAGGAAAGGCGAGTGAATGTTAAAGCGGTCATTATTTTTCTCTTCTATCTAAGGATATTAAAGTCCCCTCCAATAAGCATTGAATGTGGGTTATCCTTAGATAGGTTCCCCGGTTTCCAAAGGAAAGAGGATTTTATGCTCATGTTGGGCAGCCCCATAGACTGCGACAAGTTCCATGTAAAATTATCAACTCTATTTCAGAGATGGAAATTCATGTGAAAATCAGACCTTCCACGTGCTGGTAGACCGTGCCATGTGAAGTCAAAACCACCTGATAAGTGGTCTTGGACATGTGCAAGGAAGTCACATTTACCAGCCTCAGAAATTGCCACGAAATCCAACCCATGTTCTCGCACAAAATCATCGACGTGTTTATGTTTAGCCAAGTCTGAAAGACCTCTGATATTCCAAAACATGTCTCTTATCTGAAAACTCAGGTTGGGGTGGACTTCTTCGCCTTCTTGGGCGTTTTTCTTTTTCTTTTTAGAGGAATGCGATTTAGATTTACATAAAGACACTGTAAAGTCACAAAACATGGACCCAGGTCTTGTATCATCTAATCCAACCTCAGTAACCGCTCCAAACAGATGAGAGATGAGATGGCCATCATATGTGGCATCCGTCTCTTTCTCCTCGCCGGTATCGGGGTTAGGTACGGTGCTCAAACATTTTGGAGAAACCTTTAAATGGTTGATCTTCATATGTTTTAGCACACACACCGACTGACACGGACCACATCTATGACCCCCCCCCCCCCCCCCC
>CBMN011747060.1:0-12571 GCA_000582825.1 Hordeum pubiflorum | reverse complement strand
TAACTAAGGGAAATACTTATCCGTATTGTGCTGCAATTACCCGTTGTTCTTCACGGAAAACCCAACGCAGATCACAAGTATCAGACAGCAACTCCCTACTCTTTTATCACAAACGGAAAAGATTCCCTGCCCATGCCTGCTGGCATGGTCCTTGCCGCCTCTGCTAACGCAAGACGTCATCCACGTGGCAAGCATGTGGTCGCGCGACCAACGCCGCATGGCCCCTCCAAGCGGAGGGCTTCGCGGGAGCCTGCCTCGCGAGATGGGACCTCGTGAGGTTACCTTTGACTTGGAGCGCTCCCTCTTGGAGAGGTGGGAGCCTGCCTCGTGGGGCCAGAGCCTCGCGAGATGACTTGAACTTGCGGAGCCCAAGGTGGGCCGCTTCTTGAATTGGGCCTCCTCAGAGTTGCTGGCTGGGCCAGCAGTAGACGGGTCGTGGTACCCTGGGTCCACTGGACCGACAGGCTCCGCCCTGCATAATCCTCAACAATGATTCAAATATCCGTTTCATACTATGCTTATGCATAAGCATGCTATAAACATACCAATGGGGATTCGGGACTCCCTGAGAATGCCTTTTCATTCTGGTTCTTCATCCGTTACTACAATCCTTATTCTTCATTTTACTTCTATGTTATTCAATTACAATCGAAAGTGCTATTGTGAGCTCGAGCTCACATGCTCTCGGATGAACAGTAAAATTCAAAAAATATATTTAAAAAATCAAAAAAATCTGAAATTTTGTGACAAGAAACATTGATGTTTTTCCTACATGCATGCAAAAATTCATAACGGAATCACATTTCTAGAAGTGTGGACAAAAGAAAAAAAATGATGCTCCAAAATGCTTCCAAAAACAGTTTTTTTGAACCATTGATTTTGTTTTTTTGCCCACACCTCCACAAATGTGATTTCACCATGAAATTTTGCACGCATGTAGTAAAAACATCAATGTTTCATGCCCAACATTTTAGATTTTTTTTAACTATATTTCCCGATTTTACTGTTCATCTAGGAGTATGTGAGCTCGAACTCGCATACTCCATGTCCAATTACAAGTCACTACACTACTTAATCATCATTTATATCCGCCCTCACTCTGCTTTCAGCTTACAATTATCTGCACGCACAAAAATACATAATTTTCTACAAGAGGCAAAAAGTGTGATTCATGTGCTTCATGTGGGATGTGGGATCGATACCCTTACTTTGAAAAGGCTACAATTAAACCATGTGCACTTGCAGGCCATCACACCTCATAATAAAGATGACTTCTTTCTTACAAGCTGCGGTATTTTCTCGGGGATGAGCAAACGTCTAAGCTTGGGGGAGTTGATGAGTCCAAATTATATGAAGTGTTTACCCTTTATTTTGTGCCTAGACAGTAGGTTTTGTGGAATTTTACCGCGGTCGCGTACACTTTTTTGTCGGTTTTCCCCAGGATACATCTTTTGGAACAAAGCGAACACTATGGAAGAAATCCCAGGAAATAATGGTGGAATCACGTCAAGCAATGTGATTATCGGCTACCATAAAAATAATAAAATGATTGGAGGCATTTGGAGCCTGCACGGCTCATCCAGAGCGCAAGACGACCAATCATACAAGCGCATGCGCTCATATGAGCAATCGTATGAGCTGCCATAGCCTCTTGGTCGACTACTTCAACCTTGTGGAGTTAGATCGGGGATCACACGCCCACAACCTCGAGAAATGCAACCAAAATACAGAACCATAGCCGCTGGAAGGCATTCAGGGGGGAATTGATCCAAGGACTTCGCCGTCACAACGTTGCATCAAAAAGGCCTTTACCATCATCATAATCACCATCACCATCTCATCCACATCCAATTGTAATACAGTAGTCGGAGTTGATTCAGTCGTGTATTACTTTTTGTGAACTCGTCATGATCATCATAATCCATCTCATATCATTCATGCTCTCGATGCGCGAGTAGTTTCCATAGTTCTCAGGGATATGGAGGAACCCTAGTATGTCATAGACCGTTTGGTATTAGGATTTAACATCCTCTTTATATGTTTATATCAATAGACTTTTTGATTCTGGTGAAGTCGACCATCTAACATATGCTAATTTAGGACATAAAGTTATTGTTGTTGGAGTGACGGCTGGTTGAGAAGGTAGATTAGTGATAGGGCATGTCTCCATCGTCCCTGATTATTGCAGCAGGGGGTAAACGTAGACCGCTTTTAGATGCGTCCACAGGGGAAGACCCCTTAATTATCATCCAGTAACCGGTGTGGGAATGAATGGTAGTGGTGGATGTGGTACGGGGCTGCCGCATGTATGCACGTATCTGTACTTGGCTCCGTCCACAAATAAAAACATACAGAATGGCTTAGGAATCCAACGTAGCATTATGTTTAGGCATCGGTCATGTAGGCACATACTAGTGGGAAATCCAGACTCCCTGGAACGCTTTAGTCGTATCTATTTCCACAATCTTTACTCATGTCCTGCGTTACTTTATTTTACTTTTGCAAGGTTATTTCTTTGTTCACTACAATCACCCAATACTTTTATTCCGTTTCACTTTGCTTTGGACCGCATCTAACTTGCAGGCACTGTTATTTAAAGTCTTCAAGAGACAAAGATTGATTTCTATGCTCTCTGTGGGATCAATACTCTTACTTCGAAAAAGCTACAACTAAAACATGTGCATTTGTAGTCCATCAGATTTTGTCACCAAAGTGACCCTGACCAATACCCTACACATGGCCCCGAGTCACCACTCTGGCTCACAAACATCAGCATCACACCACACTGGCCCTGAGGTCGCGCAATTAGTGGCCCTGAGGTCGCGCAATTAGTGGGACAATGACTCAACCACCCAAGCAGTTAGACCACACACCCAAATCGCACTGATGTGATCTCTAAAGGCACCACTCCGATCCGGCTTCCACATCGGCCTTGAAGCCACGCACCTGCCTAGCCGACAGCGAAACACTATGAGAACTTGAGCCACTAGCAACGGACATAAGGCCGGACCTCAAAAGGCGACACCCCACAGGGGGAAATGACGGGTACGTCACCAACTCCCGCTCGAACATCACTAATTTGCAAACAAAACAAAAAATAGTATCATAAAAAGGAGATTTTCGTTTGACAAAGTTAAAAAATATATTAAACCAATCGATAATGAACATAGATAAATACGCCTCCTCTAAAAAAAAAGCCTAGGGTTCCTCTGCCTCCCGCCAGTGCCGCTGCCAATCGATCCACCTCGTCTCTGGTGGCCTTAGGACCATGGATATGCGATGGATCCCATACCTTGCCTGGAAGGGCTCCTTTTTTAGATGTTTTTTTTATAATTTTGTTAGGTTTTGTGTCATGCTCGGGAAGATGAGACTGCGGCGGCTCCTTGAAGATGAAATAATGTTCTTTCCACCTAACCCTCGTTTCGTTGGTGTGTATCTAGCATCGTCGGTGGGCGTGTAGTGGTGTGTCTCCGACGAATCCGTCTTTGATGGATCTGCTCGAATCTAGTCGTCGTTTGTCTATGTTTGTGTGTCTTCAGGTCAGATCCTCTTGATCTGCGCTACTCTTCATCAGCGGCGGTTGATGTGCGGTGCTGGTCCTATGGGCCTTAACTCGACGACTTCCTGGTTGTCTATCACAACAAGTTTTACCAGATCCGACGAGGGAGGGGCGATGATGGTAGCGCGTCTTTGGCTCGCTTCGGTGCTTGTAGTCGTCGATAGGTGGTCTACGAATCTGAATGTGATTTTTAGTATTGTCGTACTGCCGTGATTGAAGATGAATAAAAAAAAACGTTCAAATCATCAACTCTTTAATTTAGATCATCGAATAACCGAGAGCAAAAGTTACAAATTATTCCATACTTAAAGCATGCAATGCACGCAAGTGCTAGATTAGACGGGAGGGCGGCGGAGAACAAGGGTAGAAGAAGACCCTGGACAGGCTGGAATGCACGCGATTAATGAAGGGTAGCAGGTGGCGTTGCTGGAACAACAGTAACACCCCGGCATGTCTGGGCAGGATCCAGCTCGGCACATATTGCCTGGGACATGGATCTTACTACCGTTTTCCATGTCTTGATCCAAGTTTCTGCCTGTGGAATAGAAAACAACCACTTGGCGAATTATCCCAAGTAACCGTATGCACCAAAATTCGAAGAAAGAAAATTGAACGGAAAGTCAATCAAATTAACTAAGGTCTAACAACAAGAATAAGTCTGGTGATTATCTAGCTGACAGTACTTACATTGCCCGTGATTAGCCAAGAAGACGAGAAGAAGCACTGAGAGTACGATCGTTGTGTGCAAGGGGTTCATAGATCTGGCCATTGAGGGAGGGGGGCGACATGCTGTCTCTGGTGCTCATCTATATACCAGAGTATTTATTTATACCAACTCAATTAGGGGCGTCCAGGGCAAAAAATAAAGTGCGCCATTAATCGGCAATCAAAGCACAGATTACTGGAATCTCGGCACTTACCATCGATGCACAATGTCCATTTATATTTATATTTATATGTATTATATATCAATATAATATAAATAAATAAACAAATCTATAAATTATAAAAAGACCCAAATGGGCACAACCAAGAAATCTCGGCCTTTAAATCATGTCAATCTAATGACTTATGTTGCTTCAATGGCGCGTTTAGCGTGTAATTAATATTATACCAAATATCAACATCTACATCATACATGTAATTAGTGCATAATCGATATACTACCTAATATAAACATGCATTTAATTTTCTTCCTAATATACTAGATCGTTGGATTGACATGGTTTGAGTGCCGAGATTTATTGAATTTGCTCATTTAAGTCTTTTTATTTATACTAAACGGCGCGGAGACCAACTACAACCCAGAACTTAACCAAACTATTTGAAATATTTTTTCTCATCTGTATGAAAATGATTATGTTCATACTGCATTTCTATTTGCTTTTACAATGATCATTGGCCGTTGTTATCTTTGGCTTTTTATCGCCCACTTCAGCCAAGAAGAGAAGCGTCAATTGGCGCAAAGACCAACTGCAGCTCGAAAGTCAAGTGAACTATGTTAAAAATACGGTTTTGCTATTTTACAGTCGAGTGTTTTTCAATTCGCTGTCATTCAATTTTTTGTCCGTCCGATCTGGCGCTAAGATTCGCGCTGAGAGCTTTGGTTTTCGGGCGCTGGTTTCTTTGTCGGGCGTGTTTTTATTTTGGTGTCTCTCAGTTTTCCTTTTTCTTTGCCCCCCTTTTGAATTTTTTTCCCATTTCATTTTAGGCGGCACTCTTTCGATAAGGCAGCGGGGCAGAGAGGAGTAATAGGAGGCGGCGCTCGAGCGGCGGAGGAGAGGAGGCGATTCCGTCGGATTCATGGCGTTTTCGAGCCCCCTCTCTGCTCAAGTTTGATTTTCCCTTTGATTCTCGGCTCACTCGGTTGGTTGTTACTGTCTCTCCCTCTTTCTCGCGTTCGATTTGCCCTGTCTCTGTTCATGTAGCTTCCAGATCTAGGGTTGTGAATTGTTGGTAGTCGTTTTTTTATGCATTGTTGTAGGTTTTGTGTGATATTTGAAGATTTAGCGGCTGCTTCTGCTTCTTCCATGGATGCCCGGCTGCTTTGTGATTCCTCTGTTAGGTTTTAGGTGTCCTTGTTTTGATATGCTCGGTGGAGGTGTTGGTAGGTTGCTCGTTTTTGTAGCTTTGTTGATATTTTGGTCTTCTGATGGGGGGTTAGGGTTTGTGATTTCTGTTGTAGGTGCATGTTGCTGCCGTATTGTTGTAGTCCGCCATTTTGCTCCCCTTCTGCTCGCCTAAGATGTGTGTTTTGTGTTGTTAGTCATCGGTGTAGCCACTGGTAGGTGGGTGTTCTAGGTCATCTAGTGGTTGTGGTCGTTTCGCCCCTGCTAATTTGTTTCTTCTACTTTAGATTTAGAGGTAGACGATTTTGTAGTTGTAGCACTGGATTCCCCTGTTTTCTGATGGCCTGGGAGTCTAATCCACATGCATTTTTTGTTTGTAGATGTAGTTGTAGACTGCTTGGCCTGGGATTCTGCTGGCTTATGCGATGTAGATGTAGTTTGCCATTTGTAGTTTGATTTTGGCCGACCCTTTCTTATGTAGATGTAGTTGTTTTGTTTCAGTATCCTGCCCTATTATGGTTTCTGATGTGTTGACTCCTTATGTGTTCAGTTTCCTGCTCATGTTAGCTCTTGTAGTCCCAGAATCCCTCTTGATTTTTGTTGTTAGATGTAGGTGTTTAGTTTCCCTGGTTCCATGTTAATATACCCCAGAATTTCTCTGAATTTGTGTGTACTAGGCAGAATTTCTTTGAATTTGTGTGTACTAGGCAGAATTTCTCTGAATTTGTGTGTACCAGGCATGTAGTGCTGATGTAGGCCTGTAGTGTTGTTGCAGTGTTAGCCAAATGGATTTTCTTGCTTTTGTCGTTGTAATTTACCCCAGAATCACAGTGTAATTTTACTTTGAATTTGAGTGTAATGCCCATGCTTCTTTATTGTAATTACAGTACAATATACCCTAGAGATATAGTGTAATTTAGCTCAGATTTGCACTGTGATATGCATAAAATTGCACTGTAATTTTCCAACCCCAGATTTACAGTGTAATTTACCCCAGATTTTCACTGTTTTTTATGCTTCAGGACTGTAATTGTTGCATGGTTACACTGTATTATTTAGTAGTTTTACACTGTAATTTGCATGGTTCAGCGCTGTAATTGTTGTAGGGCTTTTTGTTTTTTTGTTTGATAGATTACTTTCAATTGCTTCATCACTGTAATTTATCATAGATTTTCTCCGTAATTTATACGCTACAAGTCTGTAATTGTTATATGCTTCATATAGATTACAATGATTTACTGCAGATTCTTGGTGTTCTTCAGTTAGTTTTAGTAATGAATTGTTGTATGGCTTACACTGTATTTTACTGCGGATTTACACTGTAATTTGAATGCTTCAGCACTGTAATTGTTGTAGGTTTATGTCAGATAGATTACAGTGGATTTTACTGCAGATTTACACTGTAGTATGAGTTCTTCCTGTGACATTCTCAGTAGATCCTCTTCAGTTACTGTCCTTATCATGCTCCTTATCTGGCATATTTGAAAAGTGGAATGTTAGTGTAAGCATAATTATGAGCAGCAAACCGTTTAGAAATAGATGGAAAGAGTTGGGTAATTAAAATGTTGCTTTGCCTGTATTTACGTTGTAAATTGTAGTACATTACCTCTGAAGTTCCATTGTAATTTTGTTGTGTTTTTATAGCATATGCTCTCTGTATATGCTCGCATACTTTCAACTTAATCTCCTGTGTATGTAGTATGTATTTTTGGACTCCAGTAACAGTACTTCTTTGGTATTTACACTGTGCTTCTTGGTGATTTACATTGTACTCCTTGGGTATTTACAGTGTGAATTCATCAGTTTTTACAGTGTAAGTCCCTGGGTTAATGTATAATGTATTTTTCCAGGGGATTTACACTGAAATTCCTGGGTACTTATAGTGTAAGCTTATCAGTTTTTACAAGTGTAAATACCTGATAATAACAGTGCAATTCTAGGGGATTTAGAGTGTAATTCGTGGGTGTTTACAGTGTAACTTCATCAGTAATACAATTGTAAATCCCTGGGAACTTGCAGTGGCATTTACTTTGTATTTTACAGTGTAAATTCACTGTATTTTTTCAGTTGCAGTGTAATTTCCATGCCTTTGCTATTGTATTTTTTGACATTAGACAGCAAAATTTCTGTAATTCTGGAGTTTTGCAATTGCTGGCGATCACGCATTCCAGAGTCTCCTGTTGTCTCTGGAATTTCTTTGTAACTAGTTTCTCTGATGGTTCTTTTTATAGTTGTTTTTCTCATGTAATAGGTCAAGCGGGGTGAAGGGGATGAAGAATTGGTGAAGCTGGCGAAGGGGGTCAAGAATTGATGAATGGCAGCCGTTTGGTGTGTTTTGTGGTCCCTCCTTTTCTGTTTTTGTGGAACCGGGTTGTGGTCAGGTTTTGTTGAATCAGGTTTATTTGCTGACCCGTTTTATTTTGGAAATACAGGTACATACAGTGCCGGCTGGGATGGGTTTTGGACATACAAGTGCCATCTGCTTATTAGTCAGAAAATTTGACTGTTTTTCAATTGTAAAACAGTCAAACGCTAAATAGACACTCCCAAATACGCTAAAAATAAAATGAAAGTCAAATGAGCTATTTGAAGAAACAACTACAACCTTACTCAAAAAAAAGAAAGGAAGAGAACAACTACAACCATGGACGCAATGACCAACAACAGCCAAGAAGAGAAGCAACTAATTAATACGAGCAAATTCCTCCTCACTGATTGGCGTTGAACCCCCACACATCAGTGATGAGGATCATCACCACCGGGCCACCACGTACGCGTCGATGATAAGCATCCCTGATCAGACTAAAACTGGTCGTCCAATGACATGGCCTTATGACACCTCGGTTTTTTTTTTTTTTGACCTCTTATGACACCTCGGTTCGTTTGGCGCGGACGAAGATGCTATCATAGAAAACGCTCATAACTAATGATATGTGTGACCAACGAGCTAGTGGTGGTCACTTCTCTAACTGGCGTCTTTCTCACGTTGATCAACGAGAAGATGAAACCGAGGTGCACTCATGTGTCATCGATTATCAACGCTTGAGTAGATTCCCAGTACGCCATTGAACCGGCAACCATTTCCATGGCCCACACCGCCCTTTCGACGGTGGTGATTCCCAAGCCTGCCTCCGGTTATTTAAGTGGAGCAACACCACTTGCACTATCCTTCACCATCGTCATCTCACTGCCTCTCATCCCCTCACCGGCGTTGCCTCACACACACACCGTCTCTCACCGGTGATGCCTTCTCCTCTTACTCCTCTCGCAAAAACAACATGCTAAATCCAAGCGGCCAAGTTATCCATGTACAATCCAGGAAGCCCCGTTGGACCATAAAGCGTCTGGCCTCTCATCTGTGCCTTGCGCCTAGCCCTGGCCATGGGCAGCCCGGCCCGGCCCGAAAAAGCCCGACCCGGCCCGGCCCAACCTTGCCAACGGGCCGGGCTCGGGCCTAGATTTTGAGCCCGGTGGTCGGGCCGGGCCGGGCTAGGGCCCGATGAAACTGCAGTTTACGCCTACGCCGGGCCGGGCTTTTTCGGGCTCGGGCCGGGCTTGGGCCCAAAAACTAGGCCCGGCGGTCGGGCCGGGCCGGGCTCGGGCCTGGGTTTTTAGCGTCGGGCTTTTTTTGGCCCGGCCCGAGGCCCGAGGTATGGCCAGGTATACTTGCGCCCCCCCACCCACCGTCAAAGCGACAAACGACAGATTGAGCGGGTTTTTGGCCGTCGAGGATGCCATCATAGATGAGGAGTGGGAGCAGGAGGAGGAGGCCCGTCGGCATGACAACATGATCGCATGTTTCAAAAAGCCCCCACGCAATCTATACGTGTAGAGGCCTAGGCCCGTGCCCATGCAAAAGCAGCCATCGGCCCGATCGCCTCCCCGTCCGGCTAAGGTACGCCTCGGTCATGTAGCATGTCGCGGGCCTAGAAATCGCGCGCATAAAGGAGGCGATGGAAAGTGGCCGAGGCTCAAATTAAGAGGGTCCAAGACTTCGCTGCGCGCATAAAGGAGGAGACAGAGGAGAAGAAAAAGCAGCAAGCATGCATGTAGACAATAAAATGTAATGAACATGTAGCTATTTTTGCTTATATGTCCTTTAGTCGGACCATATATTTTATTTCCACCATTTCCTCGTTTATTGATCAAGTTCCTTCGACTGTACTCGATTGCACTTATTTATGCATGTAGCCAAGATATTTCATTTACATGTTGTCTAAAATAGACCCTGTCAACAACTATAAACATGAGGATGAACCTTGACATACATTAAATAAGTTTAAAGACTATCAAGAAAACTTCAACAAAGGCTCTAGGAGACGCCTTCATCAGAATGAAAAGGTAATAGCTCACCTCTCCCAAGGATTAGATGAGCTAGGTCATGTTGCAAAAAGTCGATGAACATACACATACGGGGGTAGACGACGGGAGACCACACGGTAAAGAAATGTACATATTTAGATACCTTTCCATCCCTTTCAGGCTATTAGCATTTTCAGGCTTTGGATCATCAGTTTAGGACGTTTTTGGCCGTCGGATTTACTCTTAATCCCGCGTGGAATCGTTGTGTTCGCTAAAACCGAGCGTTTCCTTGCTGGGCCGCTGCTCCAGTGACTATTTTGGATGCCCTGTGTGAAATTGGGCCTAATGCGCTTCTACGAGTCTCCTTCCGTGCAGCCACACCCCACGTCCCACGACGCCCCTCTCTCACTCTCGCTCACGACCTACCTTCGCCAACCCTAGGTGTGTCGCGGCCGCCATGCTAGCTCTTCATCTCGCAGCCCCTCAACCGCCCCGTCGGAGCAGCGCCTCCGTCTACGCCTACCCACCGCTGTACTCCTTATCCCGTGTTCCTTAAAGAAGATGCGGCAGGGAGCATCTTTTTCTCAAGCCGGCGACTAGCTCCATCCCAAATCAGCATGCGTCCGATTTTTCAAGCAATATCTAGAATCCTCGGGCGCACCGTCGCCAGATCCACCACGTCGAGCAACCGGCCGGAGGTACGCCCAGACATCTGACTGGTTTCAATTGGGACCTCTCGGTTGGGAGGAGCTCAGGTCGTGCGTCACTTCGAGTGGCTCGAATGGCTGCAAGACAGGTTACTACCTGTGTAACTTCCAGTTTATTCTACATCTGACTTCTTTATTTATAAATCCTTTGTAGATGTCAACAGAAAGTGTCAAGGTGATCAGTATACTAGAGACTTCAAGAAATCTGAATCGGAAGTTGTTAAACTTGAGTACCTGAATTTCGTTGATCCAGATGAGAATACTGTAAGTTGTATTGAGTTCATTGATTTGTTACCCAAACCCATCCCTATACAGACGTCCTAGACTGACCGCATAACCATTTCTTTTAGGGGGAAATGTATGGGGAGGCACGATGAGACCAGGTTACAGGCAGCGAGGCTAGCCGGGCGACACGGTCCCTGCTTTGGGCCTCACAGACCTCACACCGATCAGGTTGATACGAACCGGCACTCGACTGTTTGTATGTTTGACGGGTGAAACCAATCCGCTGTGGTTTGAGGAAGTAATCAATCTTCAGTTTCTGGTTGACTCATGGTGGATGATGTATGCCACTTGCTGGTGATGTTTAATGAAGTAGGCGTGACCTTTTGTTTTCTTTAGTACAAGCATCAGTGCATATAAGCTACCTCACCTTGCACTCTCCTGTCACCCTTACTACTTAGGCAACAGAACCTCTAGCAGCATAGTTCTTGGCTTGGTTACCCTCTATCTACATTTGTTTCTTTCCTGTACAACCTCTCTTCCATGCAATGATTACAGTGTTCTAATATCTCACCAATCCTTATTTTGTGCAGGTGGTGTTCATACTGGTTGTAGTCAATTGTTTTGGGTTAATCTTGGAGACTGGTTCTAGCATTTTGATTTGGGGAATGTTTTAGTCTTCAATCTCAGATGACCATTGGACAGGTTATTACTAGCGCATTTGGGGAATTCTTAAGTTTTGAACCTCCGGTGGATAGCGGCTGTTAATTTTGTTCTAAAATTCTCTATTTGTTGATTTGGTTTTCAATCATGCTCCAAGTTAAATGGATTTGTGCAGATTCTCTAAAGTAAATGATTGGTCAAGGTAGGAGATTAGAAGCGCTAGAGTACCAATTGTGATGATTTTTTTTTATCTTGGGAGTGGCTTCTCTTGTAGTGTACGCATCCATATAGAAAAATGGGGAAGTTAGCACAACAGTGTTGGATTTATGCCATAACAATATATCCATTAGATATATTTCTGTATTGGAGGTTATATTGTTGTTTGGTTTCTACAATGTTTTGAATTAAAAATCTATACTGATATGCATGTAAATTTTCTAATAATTACTCACCTGTTTCGGACAAGGCACTCTAATGGCAGCAAAATCTAAGAGCCACAAAGTTGTTGAAATCAGGTACTGCAGTGTTTTTTCCCAGCCAACAGGTAATGAAAGTCAACCATGAAAATCTAAAGCGCTTTGTTCTTAAGAGTTCCAAGCTTAAACAGAGAACGTCTGCAGCAGAAAACTTATTTGGAAATTGTTAATTTTCAAATGTTTATTGGGGGAATCTCCCAAATGTAACTGCAGTAGCTGAATTATCTTGCTTAACTTTTTGATTCAGTTTTTTGGTACTATCTAAGAATTACTTCATGTTCTGGTTCCTTTTTTCTGTTATGTCTTGTGAGCATACACAAAGCCGTCCAGGGAGTATATATCTTCTCCAAGAAGCAAAGGTAAAATCTAATTAGAAGAATGCCTGTTTTTAGTAGTAACACCTAACCTCCTGTGGTCTCCACCTGATCTGTGTATGGATGCTAGGTCAATTTGTTTGCATTTATCCACTAACCGGGTAACACCATGGAATATGTTCGCCTCCTGGAATCAGACATCACAGAGCAGCCACTCCGGCAATTCTCAAATGCTGATGTCCATTCCAAGCTTTACATA
>CBMN011747051.1:0-10852 GCA_000582825.1 Hordeum pubiflorum | reverse complement strand
CGGCTCGGCCGGGGGCGACTTCGAGCTGCGGCACTGGCGCACGCCCAAGAAGCGCGCGACGGCGGCCGCCGCCGTGCCCGTCATCGAGATCCCCTCCGGCGCCGGCGCGGGCGGCAGCGACGACGACAGCACCAGCAGCGGCGGCGGGGGGCACGGGTACAGCAGCCTCCGGGACATCCTGTCGTCGCCCGACTACTCCGCGGGCGCGTCGGGCGGCTCGCCCGGGGCCTGCGCCGTCATCGGCGGCGGCGGGTGCGGCAGCTGCGGGGACATACACATGATCCTGCACCGGCTGGTGAAGCACGCGGCGTACGCGTACCTGCAGATGACGCCGTCCGCGAGGGAGGACCCCGCGCGCCGCTCCCGCCGCTGGCGCGGCCCGCTCTGCCGCCTCCTGCTCGGCTGCCTCAGCTTCATCGGGGTTCGGGGCGCTCTTCCGGCCCTGACCCCTGATGATGCTGATGCCTCGCCCGGCCACAGCCGTCCGGTTCTTGGCTGCAGACTGCAGTTTCCTCTCTCTCTCTCTCTCTCTCTCGTCCCTTGCTCTTCTTGCTGTTCTTGTGTGATTAGAATTCTTCTGAGGATTTTCTCTCTCTTTGTTTTGCGAGGATTTTCTTAGAATTTCCGGGCTTTTTGCTTGGGGTGTAATTCGTGTAAATAATTTGCTAGGATTAGGCATAAAATAAAGATGAGGTCATAGAAGGAAGGGGAATGATCAATTGCACACTAACAGCTTATCGTATCATATCATTAGTGGTTACCTTGATTCTGTGATGATTTTTTAGTCGTCAGGGACTAATGATTGAGGCAATGAATATGATACCAACAAATAAAATGAGAAAAGCAAGCTAAGAAGCAGACTGCGATATACTTATTGATGAAAGAAAAAAAACTAATGATTTCTATCATTAACGCTTGCTTGAACCATATTTGATACAAATCAATCTGGTCTTCACAATGGTCAATGGATTGCTTATCTTTTTTTCTTTTTTTTTTTTTGATGTACACTTCCTCTTTTTTTTCCCTCTTTCTTTCTTTGGTCGATCGATTGATTCATTCTATGTACAAACAATCGATCCCCTAACCATCCCCTCCTCTAGTAATGCTTGCCGTTGGGCGCTCGCCGGGGCTTGGCGCCGATGGTGGCGCGCAGGACATCGGCCACCACGGCGGCGTCGGGGTTGCTGTCGAGGATGGACTCCTGCGGAGGCGGCGACGACGGCGGCCGGCGCTTCGTCGCGAAGGGGCTTCAGCCGGACTTCTTGTTCCTCTACTGCGCACGAAACGAAACAAAAACGGAAGAAGCCGTTGTCAGTAGCTGTAGTGAGAAAACAGCCTCCAGTGCCCTCCAGTCAGTGCGCCGCGATTCGTGCACGTGGACGCACATGTCCGTTTGGTGCATACGGATACAACGCAGCTCAATTTGTACGGGAACGCAACAACCAGTCGACACCACCACTAATGAGTAATGACCAGGCTAATCAGGCAGTCAGGCTCTGACCAAGTAAAAAAAAGGAAAAAAAGGTACTCTTATGCTACAAGATGGCAGGACATGGATTTCGATTTCTAAGGTTCTTGATGCAGCGGGAGAAGTGGAGTGAGCATTCACCAGACCAGTTCATGGATCGGCGGGGCTGGCGCAGCGCAAGGAAGGAGAAGGCAACGTAGCAACAGTTGACAGGAATGAGACAAGCTCAGAGCTGGCCAGGATCCGTGTGTGGATGGAAGGGGCTGAGCGAACGGTCAGGCTATGCTGGCCCTTTGGCTCTTGTGCAGACAAGTGCCCACGTTCTCCGCGCGGGCAGCGGCCACTGGTATACCAGAGCAGAGCCGGTTGCGCGTCACTGTCCAGCGGGCCAGGATTGAATGGAGGAGTGGGATGCTGACAACGGCAGGGGCCGCATGGGCGGGCCGGGCGAGCAGCCATGAGGCCCATGACCTCAGTTTGAGGTCGGGCAGAGGGGGCGCATACAAGACCTGGCGGTTGGCGGGCACTGGGCACGGATGGAATGGATAATGCTGCTGTCAGTCTGCTTGTCAAAGTGAGGGAGGTGCGAGGGAAAGAAAGGGGGAAGTGAGTTGGCAGGGTTGTGGACATGGCCTTTCATTGTTAGCAACAGTTTGTTTATGCCACTTGGAGTTTCTTGAGATGTGCCAAACAGGGGATTTCATGGTTCTTCCACAAGGAAAAGGGTAGGGCGCCACAGAGGGGGAAAACGGCAAGACAGAAACATGCAAGAAGCTTCTTTTGACTAGGCAAAGAAACTTGCCTAATTTTCTTATTGTCGGTGGAAACTTGACTAGGCAACAAAATGCATCAGGACAAGATATTTTTTTTAATTGCAATACTTTGCTTGGATGGCGTTCCAGCGTTCAATGGAACGGCAGTTCTTTATTGTAGAATAGCAAATCACTGGCATTAAAATTTGGTCAGTGAGAAAAACTAATGAAGATACATGCCAAAGTTGGTCTATCACCAGTCTAAGAGTTCTTCAGACTGTAAGACGGGTTGGATATGTACTTTACCATGAGCAGAAAAAATGTATAAAAGAATCGTGGTAAAATATTTTCAAGTTAGTCCCAGACTTACCACAAGCGCAGAAATTTAGTCAAGTATGATATGATGTGTCATGGGGGAGCAAAGGTTTAATATAGGGCGTGCTATAGTGAACAGCACTGGTGGAGAAATTGGCATTACCTCTGCATTGGATCCTTCAGATTTTTCAGATACCACATAGCGCAGGACATCCATAAAGAAGGCCGTTCCTTTGTCTGCAAAATTCTTGACGTAGAAGCTAAGTAATTGCCCTGATTTTGCCCTTAGATGCAGTAGCCTCTGCTCAATGTTTGGTTCATATTGCATCACTATGGGGCGAAGAAAAGTGTCATATACAACATCACTCCCCTGCAGATGCAGATGCAGATGCAGATGCAGTCAAGTTAAAGCAGACTTCGGCCAATCCAAACGTATGATTCGCTGGAAAAGATAAAAAAACGAACAAATTAATATGATTTATTACCTTAGTTTTGGGTACCACAAGTAAACAAAGAAAGCTAGCTTCATTTCTGAATACATTGTCATCCTGACATGGATACAGCACAACGGCAGCGAGAATTGAACTGACCAAGAGATCACGCTCTCACAGGCTATCACCATGGCCACAATAATCCTGAAACACTCACAAACATGACAATAAATATATTAGCCTTTTTGATAAATTGATATAGCGAAACTTTAAACACGATCTGAAGGAAGTATTAGTTTCTGTCCTAGGAAGCACTAGTTGCCCATGCAAAACAAGAAATAAACATGGGGTTCTAGTAATGTATATCTTACCAATTACAGACCATTAACTTTTTTTACTTTATTTCAGCATTTGTTTCTTTTTTTGTGTCTATCCGTAGATTTCATGAAATTTAATGTCACTACTAACTCAACAGTCATTGTGTAATGCATTACAGTCACTATTATATGTAGCATAGGATAACTACTGGCTACTCACATGAGTATGGGAATTCCAAATACAACTGGTGAACTTAGTTGATCTAAATATGGCCAAAAGTTTCATTTTCTCTATATTAGCTAAACAAAATCAATTCAAGTGAATAATCAAATCATGTTCCATTGAATATCTCATCAGTCCAAAATGATCTTATGTTCAAGTACAAGTCTCCCTCACTGTGACGGTGTGACCTTTTAGAACACACAGCATGAGATTGGCTATGAATTATGAATACCAAGTATGATTAGCTCATTCCACAAAAGAAATCTTCCACGAAACAAATTCCTCCCTTCAAGTATATGGACATGTTCTTTTCAAATTTAACTGGCAATTCAACATCCTATTTTAAATACTATCTCATAGCATAAGGATGGTGGCTTTTCCACCCCAACCGTAACCAGAGGGCCAGACAGAGAAAAGGAACTGCACATAATTGGAACTAGATTATAAGAATTTTTTAGCCTAATCAATGTTTCCCTCATTCGCTGTATCAAACAGACATGTGATTCAGAGAAATAGGATAACAAAGATCTTGTCCAATTCAAACCAGTATAAGAGATATTGCTGCTATTACATACTGACTGGAATTATAACAAAAATGTAGACACGGGAAAGACCAATATGGCCACACACAAGCATTTCATGCGCAATGAAGATGTGCACAAAGTCATTCCCTCCCAAGGTGGCTGCCGCATTTGCAGCTCTTACCCATGTGAATTTGCCCACGTGAGTTGTAGCTCGATCCCAAAGGTCAGTGGGCTGCTATGTCTCTGGTTCATGATGACAGTGCATCTGATTCAGAGAAAGCTTAATGTATCTGCTTTATCTCATGGGGGCTGATAGGATTGTTGCTCTATATTGGCATATCCTTATTTATCATGACGAGCGGTCATCTTGGCCCTATGATTGCTGAATCATCCACCTGTTTAGGTGCTTTGAGCTTTGTTTCGATGTTTTTCTGTGCTACGTTCTGGAATAAGCTTAACAGCCACGTTTTCAACCATCACTTTAAGCCAATATCAACTATCAGTCAAGTTCAAGATGCAGTGCAGTGGGAGCCAAGAACCTTGGGTTCCCAGTTGGTATAGTCTCTTCTTTCTGTTTCCTTGGTCATTTCTTCTAGTGAGTAACCAACGTGTGTTCTTTGATGTCATGCTCGATAATTCTTACTCAAAAGTATTTAGCTGTTCAGTGACTATGGTGCTTGTTACCTGCAATCTTCATATTAGTATAAGGCAGAAACGCTGAACCTTTTTAAAAACAATTCATGTGCATAACAAGACCATTTGGCTTCTCACTTGGGATACCGGTAGTCAATAGGAAGCTCCTTGTATGTCTTTCTTTGAATGGCTTCATGGTCAGCGGTAGATTAGGTAAACATAATTTAGTGACATTTCTTGGGAAGACTTTGAATTGGTCTCTCATTGGTCAACAACGTAGGTTAAACTGAATGGAACTTTCCATATTTTTATTTGTCAACAATCAAGCCTAGGCATGCTCAAGTCTGCTTACAGAGGTAAAATAATATGCGAGGACACATTGCTCAAGCTAACAAATCAATCTTCTTATGTCAGAGACAGTGAGATCAATGAAAAACAGGAAAGAAAATGTATTGACAATGCAATAGATCCCCCCTCCTCCCCAGCCCCTTCTTGTGTCACAACTTCAACTTGTAACAAGTTCTTGTTTAATATATCATTCAGGGTGACCAATTCTCAATGGATTGCCATAAAACAAAGGAACAAATCAATAGATTTTATGAATCTGTAGATTATTCCGTGGGAAAATATGCTGGGATTATAGGGTGTGTACATTGTCAATGTGCAAGCAAAATCAAACAGTGTCTTGTCTTGTATTGCGTATATGCAAATAACAGGTGGGTGTTTCTGAATCACACATGTCCCTGATCCATTCCCTCGGTACTTATATCAGAATCACTATGAAATGGACAGTGTGAACAGCTGGATGTAAAATGGATGATCTAATTAATTTCCATAGAGACTTTGAGTATGTTACAATGACAAGCAATACGTTCAATAACTTGCCGTTCACACTAATAAAGGGCATATATGCTGATTAAACCCTCAAATTTATGTGAGGCTATATTAGCAATTGGGTTATCTGAAGTCCTAGGGATAAGCGGCATTCCTTCCGCCTTTATGTAATACAGTACTAAAGAAGATTTTGCTTCTTACAGCTTCCAACTTACAATTTCTAACACTTACAACACTTTGCAGTTGGGCAATTGGACATACTGCATTGGCTGCAACTTACAACAAACAAACCCCAGAAACTATTTCTATCACCTTGCAGTTTCCACGCCTAACTTTAGGTGGGGAGGCAGAGGGTGCAAATCTGGAATAGGTGCAGAACTTGCCCCATTATATCAGTCCCAAAATAGCAGAGGTGGCATTCATTAACAATAAGGACAAGGAATGTGCCGCTGCTTTAATTTTGCCCGTGGAATGCAGGATTGAGGCGTAGTGATCCGGCCATCCACCAAACATTCAACCATTAACGCACCAGATAACTAACAGGAAAAAAATCTAAAAGGGGGAGCAGACATAAAAGTAGACACAATCATATCATCTGGCATGATCTTTTGCCTGGAGAGGGATTATATTAAAAGAACAGTCCATCACCATCAGTCCATGTTATGTTAGGAGGAGGAAAAGGTTAAAGGTGGGCGAACAAAAGTCGGCATCATGATTGGTGATAGTAGCACACACAGATTAAAACCACGCTATCCAAGCAAGCTGTGAAGCTCACGCCACCATCACAGCCCAAGAAAGTGTAAAGGGAAAAAAAGGCACGCGATCAACAATCGGTAATGCAATGGTAGCGCCCAAGCAGGCCGGGCGATGAGGAACCGACATGAGACCAGCGGCAGGGTCGCCAGGGGGGAATTAAACGCGCACCGAAACCGAACGATCCAAACAGACAGAGGGAAAAAACCACTGGGGGAGAATGGACGATCCCTCCCATCGAGGAATTAACGCGATGGTTGACCGAGAGAGAGGGAGGGAGCGGAGCGGGGTCAGGGGACAGGGGGGCTCACCAGCACTGGCACCAGAAGCGGAGCATGTGCGCGTCGTTGGGGCGTGTCTCCACCGTCTTGAAGCACTCGAAGGCCGGCATCGCGTAGCCGAAGAGCAGCCTGCGGGCGCGGGGGCGGGTGAGGTCAGAGGGAATCGAGAAGCGGCCGGGGCACAGATCGTAGCGCGTTCGTCGGGCGGGACTTACAGCAGGATCCTGGAGAGGAGCTCCCCCAGCATGGCGCCCGGCGCGGTTTGCGGCCGCCTGACTCTCCCGTCTCCCCCCTCCCTGGCTCTGGCTCCCTCCCTTGCGAAACCACGGGGTCCCCTGCGGAGGCGGAATGGGGACGACGCTCGGCGTGGGGCGGCGGTGGCGGACGGAATGGGGGCGGGGGCGGGGCGAGGCGAGGCGGAGAAGGAAGCGGTTGCGTCGGCTTCGGGGGGGAAGACGAGGGGGAGAGGTTTTCAATCGGCGCCCACGCATTTGTACCGTCCGCCCACAATCCAACGTCTTGCCTCTCCGCTGACTCTCCCCGCTCTTGCAGCGGCGTTGCGACGCGATGGGCCTCCGGCAGTCCGGCCCAACAAGAGCATCGTTGCCCCCGGCCCCTAGCACATTTGGTTACGGTTAAATCAAGGGTTTTGTGGTTTATATCGAATATCTCCTAAAGAGTCCTGGCCCATAAATCGTGATGCTCGTGGCAAGCAACCGGCACATGCATCAGATACTGTATGATCACGCTCGGTGGATGAAACAACATCACGCCCGACATCAGAAGATGGTACGCGTCCAATATGAGGAGATGCACCAACGTCTCCAAGTATTGGCAATCACAAGAGAGGACTCCGACGAATCGCACCACACCGACTAGGACATTCGACGTTAGCAACGAGGAATCGCCTATCCAAGCAAGTCCACTGGAACCCGTTTGATGCATAAATTCATATGTTTGATAATACAACCCTTGGCCTGTTAATCACCATAAAACCTGCATATTTTGCTTGCTAAGGTAAACCCATACAAATACTACATATAGCCATCCCAGAATGGTAGATGTAGCGTGCTTAGGAGGGAATCGCTCACCGTGTTATAACTTAAGTGAAACATGTTGTTAAGTTGAATAAAAGGTGGTAAATAACGGGATATGGGTTGTTTTGAAACAAAATGGGGAAGACCCTGGCAAACCGACATTGGTCGGGAACTCGGGATGAGGTTACAAGCCGTACTTAGCTAAAAGGGCAAGGTGGGACGGGGGACTCGCAACTCGTTGTTACCCCGGGAACCGGAACTCGTGGAGAGAACCGGGAAAGGTTGAGGCTCGCGGAGTCGAGCATTGTTTTGAATGGTTGGTCCCTACTTGAACCCTCTGTAAGGACTTATATGGGTCTACGACATGCTTAACTCTTTTTTAGTACAACCACTTGCTTTGTGTGGGCGCATTGGCTGAGCTTGAGCCCATATGAAAGGCCTAGTAGCTGCCGTGTTGGCGCACAAGGGGCTAGAGAAGGGGTAGAGTGTCCCGAAGTCACTGTTAGGTGAGGGGGACTGCGGATGCCCGAATCCCTAAAGCACTGCTAGGGCCGGAAGTACGGGTAAGGGTTTGGTGTGGAATTCAGGTGCATATTTGGCCAATGCATCGCTGAGTCCAACTTGTGGGAATTTAGTACAACCTCTGCAGAGTAAAACCTAATCGATAAGTTCGAGTCCACTGGTATGCACGAGTTACTGCAGGGGATCCTATTAGTTTTCATAAATGCTTAATGTGAATTGACGTGAAAATTGTGTGCCCGATTGATGGTTGAATTAGCCAAGTGGACCTGTAGGTCCTGTGGCACCCCTATAATATAAAAACCTTGTTTGAAACTAAGAATCTAGCCACTAAAAATAACCTCGCATCTTTTCCTGCAAAACCAACAGCCCCAGATATACCTTGCATATAGTACTAGGCTATTACGCTGCAAAGGGAAACGGTGGACTTGCGGAGTACTTGCGGCATACGCTTGTACTCACCCTTGCTTTTTTGTTGTTTTTCAGAGAACAGCCAACAAGACCGTGAGAGAAGGGATACGGGTCTACTTCCCAACCGGTTGGCGCGGACTAAATAAAGTTTCCGCTATAATCTACACTTTCTGCTGTGCTGTAATCTGTATTACTCTGAAATAAATGTATGGCCAATCTATTGGATTAGCATTTGTATCACATTTGGGCACTTCAGTGGGTCATGGGTGGGGTGGGTGCGTTTTTCGGAACCGCACGACGTTTGGGCCATGGTCTGATTTTCGTCGTGTCGTGTCGCCGACCGATGCTTCCGTGGGCCCCGCGTGTTGTGTTGCCCAGAGTTTCCGCCCAACCCAAGTGATGCGGTGGAAGAATGGCGGCACGCGACATGCGTGCCTACGCATGCGTAGGAGCTTGGTTTAACGGGTCATCGTCCGTGACGAACGCGTAGCCTAGGCACGTCACGTACGAAAGGCACTATATAGAGAGAGAGGGGGAGAGAGATTTTAGTTGAGAAAACCATTTATGTAATGGTTTGTAATCGATAAGTCAAGACTCCATATCATTTGAAATAAATGTGCGGCTAGGCCCTGAGACTAGCAAATTGTGACACATTTAAGTCTCCAAGAAAATTGGGGGCGCTTCATCCACCACAGGTCGTTCACCCTTTTCAGGACGGCCCATCTTCAGAGGACTTCACCATTCACCGCCCTCTTCGGGACGACGACCTCCATTCCCCACCCTCTTTAGGATGACGAGCCTTCCGTTGACAATCACTCATCATCTCTAGGAGCCATGAGGCCCACCCTATTCAGGATGGCCCCTCACAATGCGGTGCGTCCGGGGTTCAATTGAAGGAGGGGAGCCGAAGGGCCTGTGGCCTAGTGGTTGCAGCAGCTCGAGCAGCACATGAGGTCTTGGGTTCAACTCCCGTTGGGAGCGAATTATTCCAGGATTTAACGAATTTGTTCTTTCAGTGGTAGGCGACGTCCCCATCGACAGCGAGGCGCCTGTGTGGTGACTTCGTGAATCTCGAGATTGCCGGATCTTTACACGGTGCTTCGGAGGTGCTCATAGAGAAAGAGTGTGCGTGCGTGTGTTCATATAGGGGTGAGTGTGCGTGCGTGCGTGCTTGTGAGCGTCTGCGTTGTGTGTATTCACAAAAAAATTGATGGAGGGGAAACATGAAGGAGGTGGCGGCGATGCTGGGGGCAAGCTGGCGGGGCACAGGGAGACAGTAATGCGGAGCTCGATGTGCGGGCGGCAATGGTAGGGGCAGCGAGCATGGGGTGGTGAAGAGCACAGCGCGGCGGGCACGAGCATGGGGCACCGTGAGCACAGGGCGGCGACGTGGGTGCTTGGAAGCGACAGGGCATGAGTAGGGGCGGCGGGGACGCGCAGAGGCGGCGGGGCACGGGCAGGGGGTGTCCGGGAGGATGACATGTGGGCCACGTATGCCTAACGGGTTGGGAATGCACCCGTTTTGAACCTAAATGACGCAAAAACAAACTTCAGTGTTCCGGATAACACAATAAATAAACTCGAGGGATCCATAATTGAGATTTCCTTATATCGAAAACTTACTCGACACAGCGAGCCAAGTTCGAGCAGCGCCGGTGAATTTTACTCGCCAATCTGTTTGCCGTCCAAAGCAAGGTCATGTCGTTTGGCCTCGGATGATGGCCCACTTGGCCTGGCTCCCGAGTCCCGGCCCACCTCCCATTCACCTTCCCTTGGAAGCCTCCGCCTCACCTACGGCTCGAAAACCCCAAATCCCAAAACCCCAGCCGCTCCTCAATGGCGGGCTGGGTTCGGCGCGACGGCGGGAACTACGGCCAGCAGATGGCGGCGACCAAGCGCTTGATGGCCTCCGCCGTTGGGATGCCGACCCGCAGAATCGGTACATGCGACGACTGGCCAGCCGCCGGAGCGATCTGGCGTTCGTTTTTTGTTTCATCGGGCTCCGGGCCTGCTTTAACTATGACTCTATGAGTGGTGCTGGGGTGATTTGTGATGCTTGCCGCTCCTCCCCTCCTCGTGCAGGTTCCAAGGAGGCCGAGGAGATCAAGCGCACCATAGCACCGTCAGATTGCGACGGGACGAAGTTCCTCGGTGAGACATGCTATCTCTCCTACCTCTCGCAAAATAGTGTTAATGTTTGGCTGTAGTTGTGGGTTGCCAAGGTTTTGCAATGTCGTGGTTCGTTTTATCTGCGGTGGTCGGACCGTGCTGTCCTGCTGCGTGCATAGAAATGCGCTCGTGGGGCTAAGCGTGTCCATGCGTGTGGAGGGGTGGGTTTTTTTTTTTTTTTTTTT
>CBMN011747050.1:0-13365 GCA_000582825.1 Hordeum pubiflorum | reverse complement strand
ATATGCCGGCTCAGTCTCTCGGAGGTNNTCATAGGGGTAGGATGTGCGTGTATGTGTTCATAGGGATGAGTGTATGCGCGTGGATATGAGCGTTTGCGTCTGTACTGTGTTCAAAAAAAAAAAACCATGCTGTCTTGTGCCAGAAAAGCTTCTATCCCGTGGACCTTCGCTCATACCCCGTCGGTTTTTTATGGTTTTTCTACCGTAGCCAACTCGTAGACGTACTCCTTCCGAAAAAAAACACTCGTAGACGTACTCCTACTGCCTATGCCTAGCAGTAGAGCCTGGCGTTGAAAGGCGTACGTACTCCCTGTACGTATTATTTTACTCGGTAATCAGCCCGCAATGATGCGGAAATAACACGGGCGCGCGACAAGATGGCTGCATGTCAGCTGGAACCCCGGTACGACGTGCAGCAGCCCCATACCTAGGAGTAAATAGCTCTCCCGCGGTCAAACCAGGACCACGCCTTCGCCGGCCGGCCACCCTTCCTCTCTCTCCCTGCGTCTTCGCAGCGTCCTCCAAGCCCCTAGCCTTCCACAGTGAGCCACTGCCGCTCTGAAAAGAGGCCTTCCATGCTGCCCCGCCCCCCCTCTCCCTCTCTCTCCCTCTCGACATTGCCGGCCCCAGAGCTCTGCCTCTTCAATGCGTTCCGGCCGGTGCTGCTTGCTGCGCTAGCTGCCCCCCTCCCATTCTCGCTATAAAACACGCGCATCCAAGCCATTGGAGGCTCCACCCCATTCTGTTTAGCCGCTAGCTGGTGCTAGTTCCGCCCGCCCCACTGACCCCAGCCCGCTTCTCCTTCCTCTCCACCCCATTCTGTCTGCCCCTGTGTCGCGTGCTCCGTGAACCAGATGGAGGTGAGTGTGTGAACCAACCATGCGCCCATGCAAGGATCGGCACGTCCCCGTGGTGTGGTTTGTAGCTCACTTGGTTTGGCTTTTGCTTTTGCTTTGCAGAAGGCGAGGCGGCGGCAGGTGCCGGCGTTCGGGGAGTGGAACTACTGCTACTACTACGACGAGCCGCCGGCCGCGGTGGCGGTGGCCGTGGCGGCCGAGTGCTACGCGCCGGAGCCGGAGGCCTGCAGCGACGTGTGGTTCCGCTACTCGCCGCCGCCGCGCAAGCCGACGCCCAAGAAGACGCGGAGGGCCGACCAGGGCGACGTGGCCCGTCGCGAGAAAGGGGAGAGGCGTGTTTCGAGGGCGCTGGACGCTGCCGGCGGCGGCCTGCCGCGCCCCACGGCCAAAGCCGGCTCCAGGATGGTGCGCCCGGTCGACGAGGACCTGTACCAGGTGCCTCCGCCGGAGTTCACCTCCCGCCGGCCGAGGCGGAAGAGGAGCCTGCTGATGGGATGCCTGGGCCTCAACTCATGCGTAGCGTGAACCTGTGTCCATGGGATGCTAGCTGCGCGTTCTGGATCGAGTAGTAGATGTAGTATTAACTAGATTGAGTGAGTGCTAGTTCTTTGTTGCTGTGTGTCGTGTAGTTTTGGTCTCTTGGGCTAGTGATCGATCACCTGTAATGCATGCTTTCGAGCTGTTTATTTCCACCATGAGTTTGTATACGCAGGTCTTGTGTTTAGGCTGGGTCAGTGAGTTGATGGTGTAAGTAGATCTAGGCATGTTTGGATCATGCCCAAAATGTACCCACCCCAATATTTTGGCCATGATCCAAAAATAGGTACCAGCGTTGCCTTCCTAATTTCATGTGCAACCAACACCTCTTTTTTTTTGCTTTTTTTTTTTTTGCGGGATGTGCAACCAACACCTCAGCCAAAATAATTAGCTAGCTGATATTTTGGCGGGGCAATCTTGTGGATAAACCAAACACACATCGAATCCAATGCTTCTCCCTTTCTTCTCTTGCTCACAATCTCGGTTTACGTGCATGTTGTTTGGCCTGTTCGTCGCGACCAATCTGGAACTGAAGAAATGGGGGGGAAGCAATCCATTATTTAAAATAAATATAATTAGCCAATTTGAACGTCATAGTCGCCACAAACAACTAAAATGTCTTATTGACAGCCAAGCACAACCCTACGAGACTTTTTTTTCGAAACGGCACCCTACGAGATTTTCATCTTATATTTAACATAGCCAAGTTCATCTGTACCGTTTTGTTTTTCTTGTTGGATGTTGGTCACTGTAATTCTTGACCCGCTGATGTTTCGTTAATTCAAGGTCGGGTTCCCCTTCAGCATCGTTGTAAAAAGGTTCTCCGTAGTCTTGGCGTCACTTTGCTCCCAAAGATGCACAATTTTGCACGCAAAAAAGAAGAAGAAGAAAGATGCACAATCTTCATTTGAACCGGCCAGTCTGATCTCGGTAATGGAATTTAACCAAGTGACGATAACAGAGCCGAAGCAACATGGCTGCACTCCAAAGCAGAAGCATCTTCTTACCTCTGGGCTCCGCAGCAGCATTGCAGCTCGCTACGCTATAGGTACAGCACCACACCGACGCACAGGTCGTCCATCGCACGGCATGCAACGGATCAAACGATGACGCGGAGGAGAGCTAGAAGCGTAGTAGTACGACGTACTCCCAAAGCCAGAATGCATGGGCATGGCAGCACAGTAGTAGGCTGGCGCCTGGCGGGTGGGCAGAGGGGCGCGAGAAGCCACGACCGATATAGTCTTTATTAAAAAGGGCCGCAGCCTTAGCTGGCCCCCCTTAACTGCCCTGCTGCTGCGCATGGCATTTACCCAGCCCGCGTCAGGCCCGGTCTTTACTGTTGCCCATCAGTCGCCGTCCCGCCTTCCATCGTCATCCACGGCCACGGCCATGAACATGGACGCAGCCACCCAGCCAGCCTAAAATCTCTGAGATAAAGAGGGCCATCGATCAGAATTAGCCATCGGTCTTTGGATCAGAGCATCTTTGGGTGCAGCAGACGCCGGTGTGGTGGCGGTCACGGAGGGGGCAGAAGCAGCTAGCGCCGGGATGTGCGTGCGTGGCTGCTGGCTCCGGTGGTCAGCGCTCAGCGGGGCGGCGGGCGGCACGTAGGGCATGGCCGATCGAGGGCGGGCGCGTCGTGGGAGGAGGGAGTCAGGGCCACGTCAACTCTCGCACAGCGCCGATCACTCACGATGGGCTGAGGCTTGGACAGTCGCGTCTGCACCTGCTCTGCTCGGGCTGGCGTCAGCTCATTCGGCGCACCAAGATGTCCGGCGGGGCATACGAGCTGGGCCGGGACGAGTAGACGGCAGTCGGAGACCGTATAGCCCGTCTTTCGATCCGTGGGTGGTCAGGACTGGCTGCGGCCCTCGTCATGTCCAGTGATGAGGAAGGAATGGGAGATGCCGCACGAGGCACGATGGCAAGGGTCAAGCTCAGAGAGGATGATGGTGCGTTTGATGATCCGTCGAGATAGCCCGGGGGCCATACTTCTCTGCGTGTCGCTCGCTGCTCCGCTGCAGCTCGGCTGGCTCTTATTAAGCTCAACTCCGTGCTTCCATACAACAGTGGGACCAGTTGGAGTGAGATGCTGGTCATGGCCGCTACAAACCTGCTGGATGGATTCAGAACACCGGGTGTCTCTTGCCAAGGTGCATCGCCTCCTGAGACGAGGCCAGGATGGCCCAGGTTTAGTCGTTTGGAAGGAAGAGTGATGCTATTTTTGAGCAAATACGATTTGTTTTAGCCCGCAGGAAAAAAAAAGGGATATATCAATGTCTATTGTCTCCACTTAAATGAAGATAAGATTCAAAATAGCCATAGCTCGTACAAAGACAAGTTACATCAACAAAAGATGATGGTTCATATAAAGACCAAAGTCGGCTTGGTATGTCCAATTATTAGCCAGCCAGATTTCGTCAACACAAATTTCGTCAACAGAAGAAATACATGACAAATGCTAGGTATGTGTCACTCGTAGCAAATTTTGTGCAGGTCTGAAAGCCTTATTCATACCATGAAGACACGGTGCCGTCCTCGATGGGCTGAAGCAACAAGATCTTGCACCTTACCAAACCTCAGGACGCAGCTCACCGCTGGCAGGGGGCATCCATTTACCAGAGTTGTAGACGCTTTCACCGACTTTCCATCCAGGAACATTTTTCATGATCCTGGCTTCCTCCTCGAGATACTTCTTCCATTCTTTGACAAATCTGCACGAGAATCAAACATCTCATGTCTTCCGTAGATGATAGGGGCAAGAGAAAATGGCATACATTGTCGATCGAGTACCTTTCATCCTCTTCAGCTTGGAGCATCGGCAGTATAGCACTACGGGCAGCAATTTTCTCCTCCTTCAGTGCACTGCACACACAAAATTCCACACCATGAAGGCTAACATAAGTATAATACATGGATGGGAAAACAACACGTACTAACAAGCATTCAAGACTCTGAAGCTAACAGAAAGTCAGAAACATAAAAATGGATGTGACGGTAACTAATGACTACCAAGAATTGCAGGGCAATAACAGACACATATAAAATGGAGTGACAGTAACTAATAACTACCAATAATTGCAGAGCAACAACAGAAATAAATAAAATGGATCTGACAGTAACTAATAACTACCAAGAATTGAAGAGCAATAAAGCATGAAGTATACCAGGTGATTTCAGCATAAAATGGAGAAAAACAGCACAATTTCGCAACAAAATAAAATGAAGCGCGGATATAGACCTCACATGTTTAACGGCAAATACAGAGCAAGTACGCATAACAGGAATGCACATTAGGTCGTTATGCTTGTGTTCCTTAAAAGTTTGTCCATCAGGAAAAACTGTTGTTTACTCGTTTACATAGACTGGATGATTGTCATAAATTGCTGCAAAGACCACATAATCTACAGGCAGCCCATTAGTAATCGTGTGGCAACCAGTTTAAATTCCAGAGACACCGAATGAAGGAAAAAAAATACCCACGACCGAATTTTTGCCCAAGCCTGAGCCCATTTATCAACGTCGAAGCCCAAAACTGTCAATCACGCACCCTCAAACTCTCCAAACTAGCAGTTGACAGCCTCACCAAACGATGGCGAACTAGAGCAACAAATTGGTAGGAAGAGGCTTATGGTGATCTTGATTTGGACAGATATACACTGTGGTGCGCTCACCACCATGCAGCTGCAAGGTATGGCAATGGTGGATGACGGCAACACGTCTTCACTAAAGAAGACTCGGGGGGAGGGATGGTAAGGGTTCGCTGAGTGGCGTTGATGTGCAATAGGGAGAGGACAATATGAGGTTTTTGTACAAGGCTGCTTGCCCAATGGTGAAGATTCAGGGATTGCAAGCTGCTGTACCAGCATTACATGTGAGACCCATCCGACCCACTGCGACGTCATGTAAAACCACGATTGGAAAGAGGCAAAGGTGGCAAAAGGATTAGTTTAGGATTTTAAGGTTGCCTTTCAGGCGGTTTTGGAGTTCCAATGCTGGATAAGGGTCCAACTACATTGCACTCGCAATCAACTTATTGATATGATCATGACTTTATAGTTGTACTGTGATTCTTGCCTATTTTGATGTAATCTCGGTTCCGTTGATGTTTAAGGCTGCTCTAATGAGACCTTTAGGCACGTCTCTCCTGGATGATGGCATCTGAACCACATTTCCAGACTATTATTCTTGTAAAACCTCTGTTGGCACGGTTGATTCTATTAATGAACATCCGAGGGCAATCTCCTCTTTCTAAAAAGAATGACATGGTACCATGGTAGTACAAGGTTGAGGCATCGAATTTCTACTTTTTACAAAATGAACGAGACAAACCTGGAAATACAAAACTAAGAAGCTATAGTTTCCACTAAAAGTTTAATCTAAATATTGTGCGGCATTGCTATAGCATAGGCAAGCGGGTTTGTTAATTGTAGGATCCTCTGAGACCCCTGTTCCTGTGGTGGAATGCCACGCAGGCTGGAGTAGTCGTGCAGCAAGATGAAGGCAGAGCCAGCATCAGTGACCTCATCGGACCGGAGGTGGAGACGGTGCGTGAGGGCACCGCAGATCACAACGAAGGTTATTGACTTATTGAGATGGTGCTAAAGGGAGGATATATGATGTCAAGGCGAGTGTATAGCATGGAAACCGGGATGGAGGAGTGGTGGCGAATGGTGCAAGTTGCCTGTTAGAAAATGCAGTCGCTTTTGCGGAAGGCGCATCCATGACTATTACTATGTTAGCAAAAACTGTAAACTCAAATTAATGTTACATAAAAGTTAAAACAGTGTAAGACTGGTGTAGCTTTCTGACACTCTAATGCATTGTCTGAGTTATGGTACAAGTCTACAACCCATCGTTCATAGTTCTTTACACAGGAACCAACAGCCAGATTGGTCCTGGATCCTCAGCTATAAAATATTCTAAATTCATATTCTCAATAAAATTAGCTAATTAGATGTTACAGTATGTTGAATAGCGCCAACTTAGATCGGCTGCAAAGGGATTAAGTGGCATATCAATCAGAATGTGACGCATCCATTTGCATATGAACACAAAGCTGTAATGAAGTTCTGAAAGAGAGTTCCTTTGTGCTGAGGCCTTATCACCTGAGCCTGGTCGATCCTTTTGGGCCGACCTCACCCCCGTGTAGCATCAATTTCATTTGATTAACGAAATTGGGAGCGGATGCTTCTTAATTCGGAATAAATAAATAGACGTAATGCTACTCCTTAGAAACAATGCTATCTGTTAATAATGCAAGTCCTTGCTAGAGTACTAGTACTGCTACTATCTCGGTGTGTCGATGTCCAGATATGATCTACGATTATCTAACAAAAATGCATTTCAGACGAAACCAACGGCAACAATTTATTTGAAACTAACGCAAGAATGTAACCAATGGAGATAAGGCAAGTAGCCATGGAAGACTGATTTGTGACCAGCGCCCGCTTCGAATGAAATGGTGGCGCGCAGGTAATCGCAAGAGACAGATCGATGTGCGGGCAGGCAGGCAGGCACTTACCGGCGGACCTTGTTCCCCTGTCCGACCTGGTACATGCCCCAGGAGAAGGCGCCGAAGGTGGTGAGGAAGAGGGCGATGGCGCTGGGCCCCTTGCTGGGGATGCGGCGCGCGTAGCGCACGGGCGCGAACCCGCCGGGCGGCGGCCCGTCCTGCAGCAGTGGCATGTCCTTGACGCTCGCCATCCCCGGCTTGTTCCGCACCATCGACTCCGTCATCTTGGCTCCGATCCGGAAATCTCACCACCAGCGCGGGGCGAAGCGGCCGCGGATCTGGAGCTCCGGCGAGAGGCCGAGCGATTGGGAGCGCAGATGTCGCTAGGGTTAGTGGCGGGTCGGAGCGATTTGGGGGAACCTGGTGGTGGGAGGAATCGCCTCGTCCCACTGACTCTGTCAGCGAGTGTGTGTAGTGGGTAAATTCGACACTCTCCAGGGTCTCTTCCGCAAGAGTTTACATGGGCCCTGTGGAGAAGCGCTTTGGGTAAAATTCGTCACTCTCCATGACTCATGGGCTTTGGGTAAGAAGCTTACTGGGCCCTAATGATCACTTCCATTTTGCGACAGAGTTTCAGACGGGCTAAAAAAAATTGGATCCCCCTCAAAAAATAATTTGTCTAAAAAACGTGCTACGAAATGTTTTTTTTCTCAAATACGCATGAATGTGCATACTATATTATAAAGGAGAGGACCGGGGGTAAAGAGCCCCCTCTACATTATGTTACGATTTACATGCACACCAACACCACTTCCACTCTAACTATAGGCTAATTTGTTGATCTAGCCCACGCTTCGACATCTCGAAAGAAGTCGTTAGTTTTGCCTTTAAGCAGTCCAGCTTGCTTCCATGCTCGTCCCTCCTTGTCGATCATAAGGATGACATAGTTCTTGGACGGCATTGCTCCGTAAAAAACTATAGCATTGCGATATTTTTCTTAACTCCCACATGACTAGGATGAATAGTGCCCTTGTATTCCTCTTGTATTGTTCGGTGCCTCCCTTATCCCTGCACCAATCCGAAAGTCTCTCTTCCGTCGCAGGCAACCATTCTGGTTTTCCCAAAGAGTGAAGGATTGTCCTCCACACCTCTTGTGCAAACACGCAATGGAGCAAGATGTGGTTTATGGTCTCCTCTTCTTGGCTACAGAAGGGTCGCCGTTCCTGATGATCTAATCCCCGCCTTGCTAGGCGGTCCGATGTCCAACACCTATTTTGCATGGCGGGCCACATGGAAAAAATGACATTGCGGTGATGCTTTAGACTTCCATGTGAATTCTGTCATTGGGATAACTTCTCTTCCCTGGAACTTGGTCGCGTAGGCGAAATTCATCGAGAAGTGGTTGTTCATCTCCCAGGACCACGTAACAGAGTCTTGTTCGGCATGGTCAAGTTCCACTCCCATACTCCACGTCCATAAGGTCAGGTATTCATTGAGTACGACTGTTGTGACATCCGACTGAATTGTTTATACTATGTTTAGAATGGATCTCTGGATGTAGCTCAGCCCTCCAATTTCTTTAGTTTTGTTTGAAATGATTTTCTTTAGTTTTCTTAAGTCTGGGAATGCCATAGGGAGTGGTTAACAAATCAGTGTTATGGAAATTCTCAGTCCTTCATTATCTTTCTTTATTCGGGATTTCGAGTTATTTGTTGTATTATGATGTCATCCAGAAGTTAAATCTTTACCTACTAATTTACTAATAAAGAACGGAGTGCTTCTGCCAGTACGTCATCGAAATTGCCCCTGAAGTTGTAAAATATTACCCATCAATGCCACCTATAAATGATAAACAAATGTTTCACACAGAAAATCTCGGACTGGGCCAATCCATATAGTAGGAACTTACTATACCGCGATCTAGGCAGCTGGGAGAAGATAGAACGCACATTTTTGGGCCGGCCCATGTATGAGCAACCTGTTTTTTAAATTTTGTTTTTCTTTTCCGTCATTGTTTTTTTCTACTTTATATAATTTGGGAATTCAAAAAAGTTTCAAAAAAATTTAAAATGAGAATTTTGATATAAAATGTTTAGTAATTCATAAATGTTTGTGGATTCAGAAAATGTTTGCGATTTTAAAAAATGTTTGTATATTTAAGAAATGTTCACAAATTTTTAAAGGAAATCTAAAAATGTTCATGATTTATTTTTAAATTCAAGTATTAAGAAATATTAATCAAATTGAAAGAAATTTCTCCAATTCAAATAATATTCATGAATTGATAATTTTCCTAAAATTCAGTAACCGTTCGTAAATTAAAAAATAGTTTATTGATTCAGAAAATATTTGCTGATTCAAAAAACGATCATGCATTTTAGAAAAAAATCAACAATTTCGAAAATTATTCCACCAATTTCGAAGAATATGTTCGTCGACTCTAGACATGTTCGCCGATTCAAGAATTCTTTTTTAAAAATGTTTTCACATTTTTAGAAAAATATATTTGTAAATAGTCTAAAATGTTTATGAATTCAAAAAATGTTCCTAATTTTAGAAAAATTTCGTGAATTTGAAAAATGTTCATGATTTTAAAAATATGTTCATGATTTTTAAAAATTGTTCATAATTTCTCGAAAATGTGAGTGATAGTGTATTTTGATGATGCAGCAAAATGTGATCATGGCCGTTGGATATTATGATTTTTTTTCTCCCGTTGCAACGCACGGGCGTTTTGCTAGTGGAAGTAAAAGGATGCATCCATCCCTCGATATTAGCCTAACCTGAAGCAATTCCTTGATGTACACCAATAAACATGAGGCATGGGTAAAATAATGGGCAACTGGGTGCCATTCTACCTAAATTGACAGGGTTATCGTGTTTTTTACCTTACACTTGGACATGTGAATGATTGGTGTCGGGCCAGAGGCCGAGTGGTGATTAGATATAATACTGACTAATTGGGAATCATACGAAAAGGAGACAAAAGGAGTGTCCTGATTCTGAATGACAAACCATTTGGCACCTTCTCTGCCAGTACAAGTGCAGTGTGAGGTGTGATTAAACAAGGAAGACAGTCAGAGAATGCCGCCTGTTGCTGTCCACCGACAAACAGATGCAAATGAGCTATTGATATTCAGGTCTTACCTCTTGGAAGAAAACTTTCACTGCCGAACCGTCTTTCCACTTCACCTTTAACACAACCTTTGTTAGTCAGATTATTTGTCTCCAGTTAAAGAACAGATCAAAAATTCAAAAAAAAAAAAAAGAATGCTCAGATCATTTGTGTTTAACAATGCTCAGATCATTCAGGAGCCTCTTTCCTATGGTTTTCTTCTTCTTGCTCGGATGGACAGATCCATGGAAACAGCTGCATCAAACAGATGGTGCGTATCATGTCTTTATTCTGATTCTCTGCAAACAGAAATTTTGTATTCAGATCGCGATCTATAGCTTGTCAGACCGCAGTTCGTCGTGAATCTTATATTTCGCTTCTCCGCTCCGACACCATCAGTATTCATCAAGCAGGATTTCATCATGTGCACAGACTTCATCTCCTATCCCGGCAAATCAAATATTACAGTACTGCAACTTGCAACCAAGATAAAGCGACGGGGCATGAGTTTCAGGCCCACACCCAAGTTCGTCAAGAAAGAAACATTTCTCTGACTTTTTTTTTTACCACGACCACATATAATAGCCTGAGCATCACGTGGACAGGTGATCAACCGGCGGTGGTCATCTTCCGAGAGACGGCAAATATTCTTTGCAAGTTGAGACGAGACGAGACGAGCACTTAAATCCCACTGGCGTCAGTGAGTGGAGAGAGAACTTGGCGAGTGGAAGTTTCTCTCCCACTTTACCTCTGCATGAGAGGAGATGAGCAGTCGCCAAATCGGCAATGGTGATCCAGTGGCGGGCGTGCCTGGCGCACTCGCAGCCTCGTGCAGCGGAATCGGGTTCACTCCCGGTGACGGCAACGAATAGTCGGTGGAGGGCGGCTAATCTCTGGGCAGGCATGCGGCATCGTGGAGCAGTGAACTGATCGGTCCGTACCGCGAAGATCTCGCCACCGGATGATGCTTTTTGTGTCATGTCATCGTGGAGCAGTGAACTGCCGCTCTCGCCGAGTTCATCAACCAACCTGATTCTGACTGATGCAACGATGGCAACCGTATACCTACGTTAATTCTGATGAACTGATGGTTTACCGCAGCGTGTTACGAGGATCGCGGCACCGTACCTAGTTCGCTGTCCTTTTGCTAGGCTCCTGACCCGAGGCCGGCTTCTTGTCTCAACTCTCAAGGTCACCCTGACGATGCAAACTGCTTCCAAATAAAATGAGAAGTACTCCATCTATAATTTTTTTTATAAGAGATCATTAATCCTATAACAATTTGAGAATTAAATTTCTTATTCTTCGACAAAGTCTGCTCTGATCCGCGGCGAAATCTATATCCGATCCGACCTGCCGATTCTGTGTTCGTCACTTCGCCCCGAATCCGCTCCATTTTCCACCCTACAACCGACAGATTTCTGAATCGGCATGAAAAGGAAAAGGGAACGGAAACCCAATGATTGCAGCCGAGCCGATCCATCAAGCCGGGGAGATGTATATCTCAATGATGATGATCGACGCACAAAATGATCTCTCACCTCTCTCCCGGTGTATATTAATGCAGATCACATCCATCTCTCAAAGCAAAATAAATAAATAAAAAAGAATGCGGTGCTAGTGCAGATCGCATCGACCCATCCTTGCCCACGACGTCAAGAACTACTCGTTAACTAATCGGCCGAAAATATAGTAGCACCAATTGACAACAATTGTCATCGTGGCCCAATAATTTCAATAATTAAGGGAGGCCTTATCCGATCCGGCGAAGAACAGATAAGCAGCGCTGATCGTCGGATCGATCGATCGATCGGAACCCGGCACCCATCTGGCGGCGTCTGCTCGGTTGGTCGCGGGGCGCCCGTCAGCGAGCAGCGGGACGACGCGGTTCCCGCGCTGGCAGCTGGGCCCGGCCAGGGCTGCTGTTCGCGGGGATAGATAGGGGCGACACGTAGGTCGGGCGGTGGCGACGCGTGGAGCGGCGCGAGTGGTTGCATGTGGACGCTGCGGTGGATCCCATTCCCACGTGGCGGCGCTGTCCGTTTTGATATCCGCAGGCAGAGTTATCCACGGACAAAAACAACTCGGCCGGCGACGACTAATCGGCGGTAGCTCCTCACCTATTTTGCAGTCTTGCCCACGCCAAGCTCGTATATTCGTCTTTGGTGGCTGTCCATTCCATAGCCACTTGCCATTTTGCCAATGGCTCTCTATCACCTCGATTATGGTTCGATCGTTTGTGCTTACAAGTTGAGGTTCGATTCCTTACCTCGACCATGTCATCAAGGAGGCAGTGGCACTCAAGAGTGTCGTCGTCCGGCGTTTCCGGTCCGAATCAATCTCACAAATCATGTTTTTTTTTAAGAACACTTATAACTTTATTCATACTCATAACAACTGTAGGTACGCTGATTTACCTAAGATCCAAAAATTACAAAGTAACTCCTATGAGTAAGAATCACAATAAAATTTCTTGAAAACACCTTCGCGGTATCAATCTCTGCTCGAAGATATACTCCAAAGACTTGGGAAAGAGGTTGAAACTGGACTGGAGCAACGGTGTTGTTACTCTTTCACCCGCACGAATATTGCCAATAATGATTTTTGAAAGCGCCTTGAGTCTCCCATCCAAAAAGATGGAAAGCCTTGATCGATGAACGTATTTGGGGCCGGGGATGATCCCATATAAGTTCAGTCCGTCGAATCAGTATATCTTCATCATGGTGTTGAAGAAAAATTTCACCTCCACAAAGAATCAAACCAACAGAAAAAAGCTTGACATAGCAACATAAACTCATCAGATATGAATAATGGATTTGTGAGGACAAAAAACTCTCTAACCTCATGGCACCACCAAAAGAACGAGAGGAAATTTATTCTTACAATACTATGATGATCACTAGACGTTGACGAAGAACATAGAGGTCTTGAAGATCCAAGGTCCCCCGATCTCTCAGTGCCAAGATGGCAGCCGGAGACGAGGAGACCTAAATTTCTCAGATGGCGGTGGCGACGGCCTCACGTGAAACCCTCACGCATAGGGAATACCTGATCTCACCAATCATGTATCATTCATCAATTAGACCCGAAGGAAATTTGGGTCGACCTCAGGACGAACACCGAAGCAAGCCCGAGACCGCAACCTCTTGGATCCACCACATGCTCCCTGCTGAAGCAACACTTTCCTCACCACTGAAAGGGAAGGTCGCGACCAACCAAGCGCCAATTCACGTAACACCACCTAGCCGCCGGACCGACACATATGGAAACCTACTATAGCCACCACATGCCCCCATCGACATGACGACGGCGAGTGAAAGTGGGGAGGATGACGAGGGGCCGGCGGCGGCGACTAAGGTTTTCCACCCGAGCCGACCCGAAGGAGCGACACGCCGGGGGGG
>CBMN011747040.1:0-10596 GCA_000582825.1 Hordeum pubiflorum | reverse complement strand
AACACAATATGAAAACCCCTCCTTTTAAAAAAAAAACCCAGAGCCTGGCAGCTGCTGACACATGGTTGCCTTTTAGTCCCGGTCGGTCTTACCAACCGGGACAAAAGGTCCTCCTGCGAGGTGCCCCACGGCGCCCAGGTGGAGCTCCTTTAGTCCCGGTTCGNNNGCCAACCGGGACTAAAAGTGATGGGTATTAGTCCCGATCGTTTTGTCCCGGTTACAGAACCGGGACTAAAGGCCCTCTGTAACCGGGACTGATGCCCTGTTTTCTATTAGTGGATTGATGGATGAGATTTGTTGGATCTGCCCCTTTGGGTCTTTTCATATTATTATAGATGTTCTGCCAGTAAATTCTTTCCTGGCAATTTACATCAGTTTAATAATGTCAATACTTCAAAGAAGTCATATGAAGTAAAGAAGGGTTAGAGGAAGAAGGATCGGTATCTATACCATAGTTTTCTCTTGCCTCAGCTCTTATTTTAGCCAGATCTTCTACTTTCTGATCCTCCTTCCCTTTGTATCTCAGGCTTCTTCTCAAGGTTTCTTCAGTCTTAGTGTCAGAAACATCATCTCCGACAGTCCCTTGAATTTCTAGACAAACATTCATATAGTAAGTTAGTTGGCTAGCACAAATTTCAAAGCAATGTTGCAAGATAAGGATAAGGGGTACAGTGTGCTTGGATTTAATTAGAAACATCACTCTCCAGGTGAAATGGTATTTTGTCGATTGGGTTCTGTAGAATTTTTCCTAACACATGAATTTCGTGACAAGATGTTTTCTGTTAAAGAGGTAGTATATAACCATTAAATACTAGAGGTGGCACTTCACAAAGTTCAGATGTCCTTTTTTTATACTCAAATCTAGGTGATATTGGGGATAACCTCAAGTAAAGCCTTCTAAGGTATATATTCATATTTCACCAGCATGTGAAGAAGGAACAAATGGATTCTACTTTGCTACCGCAGAGCAGTGAATAGAATACTTATCATTGAGTGAACAATGTCAGCCAACTTTTGAATCTACAGCTGTAAAACTTTAACCTCAATATGCCATATAAATAAGTAGGTAATTTCGATATTGCACTGAACACACGTATGGGTAGAGATGTAGTGGACTGACCCACCAATGCAGATTCTGTGAAAATATTTTCATATGAACCCCTCTGCAAGACTCCGACTTCGCACACTCGTTATTTTCAAAAAAATCTTACAAAAGCCGTCGAACTATAAGGGCCTCTTTGATTTGCAGTCGGTGTCGTATACGACTGATAGACAATCTAATGCAGTCTGACGCAATCGTTTACGCTTACTTAACTTAAAGTCTCTGTTATGCACATAGGAAATAACTCGATGGGTTGTTGGCTTGGCCAGCCCAAATTTGCATGTTTGTGCATGGATACGCTATTATAGAAAACTGGCCAAAAAATACTAAAACACATCATAGCAATAAAAATACTAAACTTTGTTGCGTTGTTTAACATCAAGACAAAACAGGAGCAAACATTGTTGTAATATGTTATACTACATGTTAAGTATTAGCAGTAACACGGTGAAGAGACAAAGGTCAAACTAGTCTAGACAAACTACCTTAGATCTTTGTTTAAACTTGCACACAACATAAAAAATAGAACCTTTTCTCCCTCCACATGGCATAGCTTGTATATCGTCACAAAAGATATTTGTTTACAATCTCACAAAAATTCAAAGCAAAATTCAATCTACGTGCAGCGAAATAAAGAAAAAGATAAATCCAGCTACAAATAGTGCAACAAAACGATAAAATTCGGATACTATTCAGGTATGGAATAACTGCAATTTTGGTTTCTCCGTCCGTAGATTGGATTTGGATCAGAAATTTGATACATACTGTTTGCAGTGCGGGCAAAAGAATGCTGGCCCATGGCCGTCAGCAGACCGGCCATCCAGCGAGTGGCCGTGGCAGGTCTACGTCGTCGTATCCAGATAGAGAATCAGGATCGATGAGGGGATGGGGACTTGCTAGACGATGAATCATCGGTGGTGCCTTTATTCGCAGGGGCAGGGCCCCAGTGCGAGGCACATCGAATGGGAACAACAATCAACACGTACGTATGCATATGATCTTCTCTCTTCAAAGATGAATGCCCGAAACTTCCTGCGAAATTACATAATATTTTCAAACATTACAGACAACCTAACAGAAAATTAGATCCGGCTGGTCACAAAAAATTAAGATAAGTAACATTATTTATTTTAAAATGAAAAAAACTTGTGTAATTTGAGATGGTCGTAGTATTCTTTCCTTTTCCTTTCCTATTTCCTAAACAAGCAAGGTCAAGGTTAGGATGCAAAAGGTGAATATTCCCCTTCGAATAAAGATAGATCGATGCAAAACGATAGATGGATGGGAGATTTAGATTGTTCTCCTATCTAGTATTATGCCTTCTGGAAAAAGAGATGCTTCTGCTTTCTGGACAAGAGAGATGCTTCTCCTTTCATGTTCGAGTCGCCGAGGATATGTAAGGAGGATGGCTCTTCTTTGGCTGATGGGACATCTGATAATCAAATCAAATACGTTGCAGAGCATCAATGATAGAGATTTGCAGCAGTTACTTTCTTCCTGGAGATATCCATTCTTATCACTTGGGTCATATGGACGACCAGGAATGACTTCATATTTCAAGGGATTCAGACGGGCATCTACATGTGTATGAAAGAAATTCAAGGAAGAACTCAACGTACTTCTTCATACAACGAGGATGAAGAATTATTTCCAGCTTCCTGCCCAGGTTGCAGAAGTCCACTAACTCATTCTTTTCCTTTAGTAGGAGACATTATTACACCGCATCTGAAGAAATTACAAACAACCAACTACACTTATTTTGAATATTATAAAGCTGACAAGGAGAAATTACAGCTCTGTTTTCTTCCTTGTACTTAACTTATTTTGAAAAATAAATAAATATATACAGTAGCACAAATAATTGTTTTCCGTTAAAAAAACAGATATTTTGCCTGTACAGAACCACTACAACCCAGAAGGGCATGTACACAAGTCAAATGGCATTTTTGTCGATTGGGTTGCTTGTTCTGTATACTTTTTGCTAACATTCATTTAGTGACAGGGTGTTTGCTCTGAAGGAGGTAGCATATAACTATAAGTAATAGGGATGAAACTTACAAAGATAACCTTCTCTGATATCTCAAATCTAGGTGACTTTGAGGATAGCCTCAAGTAAAGCCTTCTAAGGTATATATTCATATTTCACCCCCATGTGAAGAAGGAACAAATGGATTCTACTATGCTATCGTAGAGCAGTAAATAGAATACTTATCATTGAGTGAACAAAGTCACAGCCAACTTTCGAATCTACAGCTGTACAACTTTAACCTCCGTATGTCATATCAATAATATCCGTAGGTTGTTTGGACATTGCACTTAAGCCACGTATGGGTAGAGATGCAAGTCGACTGACCCACCAAAGCAGATTCTGTGAAAATATGTTCATATAAACCCCTCTGTGACTTCGTCCACTTGTTGATTTCAAAAATTTCTTACAAAACCTGTCGAACTACTAAGGGCCTCTTTGATTCGCAGGATTTAAAAAATGTGGGACCGGTAAAAACGTAGGAATGGAGTGACATGTCATCTTGAATACTACAAGACTAATGATGTTTCATTGCGCACAAGAAAACTGAAAGACTTAGGGCTTTTTTAAGGAGGTTGGAGTTTATGGAAAATTTCCTATGAAATATAGCGCAAATGGATCCTAAGGAAAAAATTATGGTTTGCAATCCTATGAATCAAACCCAAATAGGAAAATAAATCCTGAGGATTGGAATCCTCCAAAATTCCTTTGAGAATCTTGAATCAAAGAAGCCAAGTGTTCATTTAAGCACGTATTCACAAGTGCATGAAGAAAATAGTCATATGTGTGCTCTATCAAAATAACAAAAAGCATTAAGCTAGATTAACAAAGAGGTGTTCCCATCTTTTTTCTTTGTGTAATAAACATGTGATCATAATTTTACTCATTTTTTCGTGTATGTATCTAAACAAGAATTTGTAGTACTCCCTCCGATCCATATTACTCCTACATATCTAAACAATAATTTTAACATGTTTTTTTTTACAAATATTTAACTTTTCAAGTGTACAAACTCACGTGGTGGTGCATTTGGATACAGGTTCATATTTTATCTAATTCATGGTTTACTTAACTATTTTTTAGCACAATCTGCTCAAATTTGCATCCACTAAACTTATTACGTTTTGGGGAATTAACAGAAGAGTGATGGTACTCTTAACGTATTTGCATCCACTTAACGGATGACTTGTTTACTCTTAATAATTTTTAAGAATAATACCACACAGACGTTAAGGAATAGGAATGTAGGTGGTTTACTCGTAACAAAAAATTAGAACAAGCTGCTCACTTTTTTGATTCATAATGCTTTGGGGAACACAGATCAGATCAGCCTGTAGGGAAAGAGGAAAACGAGCTAGATTATGGACTTCCGAGTTGGAATCATGAACAAAGGAAGCTTCCTGAAAGTTTTTCGACCAAGCTTCAATTTCCTTGATAATGCTGGCATTTTGGCCCGATAGACAATCTGATGCAGTATCACACAGTTGTCTACTCTTACTTAACTGACAGTCTACGTTATGCACATAGGAAATAACTGGGATGGGTTGGCCCAATCAGCCCAAATTTGCATCTCATGGATAGGCTATTCTTGAAAACTGGCCAAACAAATACTAAAACACATCATAGCCATAACAATACTAAAACTTTGTTGCCTTGTTTAAAATCAAGATAAAGCAGGAGCAAACATTGGTGTAATATGTCAATACTACATGTTATGCAATAGCGGTGAAGAGACAAACAAACTAGTCTGGACAAACTACCTTAGATCTTTGCTAACTTGCACACAATATAAAAATGGATTCAAGAACCTACATGTAACTCAATTTTGGGGCATTAACGGAAGAGTGATGGTGCTGTTCCAACATACATAGAGCGTCGCTGCAACTTCGCAAACAGTAGAAGCAATTCACCTTATAGACGATGTTAAGTGGATGCAATCACATATGCTTCCTATTCCTAGTAGTCCATTCATGTAATCCAATTTCAATGAAATAAATAAACATATGAAATAAGGAACATGAGTTTTCAGAAGGGGTAAATGTGTTAACGCTATGTACATACATTAAATCCAAATATCAGAAAATATCTCACAAATTACAAGGGGAAAAACTTAGACCACTGTTAAGTGTAAACATGCAGTTGGAATAAGAGCCCAAACACATTAAGTGGTACACACTATTTGTTTAGAGGTTGTGATCAAAGGAACAACTAGCTGATTGAGCTAACAATTTCCCACAGTTCACAGGCTTGTTCCACTTGCAGTACACACCAATAACTCTATGGATTGTTTAAGGATGAAAGTCGAAATATCAACAGCCTGAGTGCCTGACAACTCCATAAAGCTCAGAATCTAATCGACAAATATCAAGTACGTCATGTGTATACAGGTGACACATGACATGACACTAGTATCAAAACTTTTGAAAAGTGAATAAGACAATCCTCATCGCGCACCATAAAACCAGTTCGTGCACACATACAATTTCTTCAGGACTGTAGAGAGGTAGGTTGACAGAATAACAGAAAAGGGTCCAGTATATGTCGGCAGTGGATCCCTTGGTTGTGGCTCAGGTTATACATGATGTGTTGGATCCATTTACATCAACTGTTCCACTCATAATAGGCTACAACAATAGGCTAGTTCGGCCAGGTGCTGAGCTAAAACCATCTGTAGTTGTAAGCAAGCCGCGAGTTGATATTGGTGGCAATGACATGAGAGTTCTCTACACCCTGGTAAGCTTCTAACCGGAGAAGTGGACGTTATACGCTGATTCTCCAGTTATCTAACTCTTTGACATTGTTTCTTAGTATTATTGCCAAGAATTTCATAGAAACAAAAGGTCTCATGGACGATTAATTTTCTCTTAGCAAAATCAAACATAATTATATGTTAACTTGTTTTGAGTTTGTCTTTGACTACAAGATGCTGGTGGATCCAGACGCCCCAAGCCCAAGTCACCCATCACTAAGGGAGTACTTGCACTGGTAAATGAAATGCAACATATTCTTATCTGGTCAATTTATAAACCCTCCAGTCGTTTTTTCTGCTCCGGCAATGTTGATATATATTTCATATTTAATTTGCTCTCTTTATGACATATCTCCACTCCTGTGTAGGATGGTGGCAGACATCCCTGGAACAACTGGTGTCAGCTTTGGTATGATGTCATGCATAACAAAAATTTCCATGTGGTTTGTGGTTTTAGCTGAATTTTTATGATGTGGAAATTAGCCCATGTTAAGTTCTTTGCCTCAAACCCTGTTGCCTACATAGAATTAACAGATAGGGCTATCACTTAAATCAGGTATAGGTAAATTCAAATTAGCTCGTCATGAACAATTGGATATATTAATACTAGACAAAGAAGCTAGCAATAACGGGCATACATATGTTTTACAGATTTTGGAAATCTTTAAGAAAAGTCCATTATACAGCCTAAAATAACAGGGACTCTAAAATAGTGGTATACTTCAGGAACACATTTTCCTATCAACCATTTTTCACATGTACAAAATCAAAGTAACGCAATGATTATTATAATTTGACATTGCAGAATAGATGTCTCCATCACTTGTTTACTCTTTAAATTCTTAACTAGTTAATAACTAATGCTAGGGTGTTCTTGCAGGCCAAGAGCTTGTAATTTATGAGACCGGAGCCAAGATCTGGTATCCATCGGATGGTATTTGTGTTGTACCAGCAAATAGGTAGGGGTACGGTTTTTGCACCAGACACGCGACACAACTTCAGCTCCAGGAACTTTGCACGCCAGTACCACCTCAACATTGTGGCTGGCACATATTTCAACTGTCAAAGGGAAGGTGGATCGGGCGGAAGAAGGTTTAGGCCAGAAAGTTCTCAAGGGGAGTAGAGACTAGACACACAGAGTACAGATCATTGTATGCCTGTCCTGTAGTGTTGCATCACAATCAATGTGCCCTATATAGGATGCTCTGTATCATCCATATATGAAGGATATCTATTTTCAGTACATTATCTACAAAAACTATGTATCTTCAACTATGTCAAAGCTTGATGGAATATACCTAGGTTATCATTTAATCATGCAAAGTATTAGCAATGTTTGTTAATCTTAATTCACTACTGATTCTAAGCACCTGCTCTGCATTTCAACAGGTTGTACTGAATAAAGTCAACACGATCTAAATCATGAAAGATAGTTTCGACAGCACACCCAACATTTGTTTAGATCTAGATCAATGTCTTAGATCAAAGACATTATCGACGCATTGACCAACTTTGCATTATCGGGCCCACAAATGTTTACATTTTTTTTCCTCTCAGAAATACATCGTGAGGGCATCTTGAATCTGATTTTTTTTGGATTTTGTTTTTTATCTAACGACCTAAAGCATCACAGCTCTCAAATATGAATTTGACCAAATAATATCATATGGTAAATTCGATATTTATTATCGAGAACACAATAACTAGTACGATGAAAACAAAGACAACTCAAAAAAACCCGACAAAGTCATATAATGCAATTGATAAAAGTAAAAATACATCAAAGAATATAATTGTTGTTTTCTTATTCGCTTCTACGTGCTGCCCACTGAAAATTGAAAATTGCACAAGTACATGATTTTCTCAAATGGACTGACTATTTGTCAGTTGCGTAGAAAAAAAGTTTGGACAACTGAAAAAATACTTGGCGTGAAACAATTTTGTTAACTGTTGGAATGAGATCCAACAGCGAGAGCGGTGATTCAGTGTCCAGGTGCATGCAAAAAAATAGCAACCAATTTTTTAAAAATTTGAAAATATTGGTATCCAAGATGCTAGAATGCGTGATATGCATACAAAAAATCTTGGTGTTTGGACATTCGAGGAGGTCGTGGCAAGAAAACAAAGTTTGGCTGTGAAAGTAACTTTGTAAAAGAACATTGTTTGGACCTTTTTTTCCTAGAGTCCTCAAATGTTCAAACACCACAAAAACTTGCATGCTCCTTATGCACCTGAGCATCTTCGATGCCAAAAAAATTCAGAGTTCTCTGAAAATAATTACTATTTTTTCAATTTTACTATTCTCATGTTCAGATGAGGCCAAGCTCATACGCGAATTACGGTCCAATGGCTCTGTTCATCTTCCTCCAATCATCTCCTTCTCAAGTGAGCTCTCCGAATTCAAACTCGTCAAGGTTTTTACTCCCTTTGGCATTGATGCCGTGGTGAGCCGTGTCGTCCTGCCTTGGACGAGATCCTCACGAGGTCTCGTTGGCGGTGCTCGTGTTGTCCTCGTCTCGAGCTTGGGCCTTGTCTAATTCGAGCGATGTTCAAAACATAAATGTTCCTTCCCCCCAACCTGCGAACTCTTGTCCTTTCCTGCAATGACGACGTCATGACCAGCCGTCAACTAGAACGAAGCTGGTCTACAACCGGCCTCCTCTAACGTCCGCGCGACCGGTCACCGGCCTCCTCAAACGTCCGCGCGACCGGTCAGTGACACGACAAAAGAGTAAGGAAAGAGCGACCCAACCGGAACCTCATATTACCACTATACGTTCGGGCTGTCCGCGCGTCCGATCAGTGTGCCACGTAGGACTCGACCCATCCCGGACCACATTTTCTTTTTCTTTATTCTTTCTTTTCTTTGCCTCTCTTTTTCTTCACCAATCACGTGCAAGTGACCGGACATATGAGGAGAGAAATGAGGAGTGTGATTGTATGGATAGACAAATATGAGGGTTCGAAACGTACACGTCCGGTCACTGACCGGGCACGTCCACAAGCGTATAGGGGATTATATTTGGTAACTGTGGTTGTAGATGCTCTTAGAGTGACCGGACATATGAGGAGAGAAATGAGGAGTGTGATTGTATGGATAGACAAATATGAGGGTTCGAAACGGACACGTCCGGTCACTGACCGGGCACGTCCACAAGCGTATAGGGGATTATATTTGGTAACTGTGGTTGTAGATGATCTTAGAGTGACCGGACATATGAGGAGAGGAATGAGGAGTGTGATTGTATGGATAGACAAATATGAGGGTTCGAAACGGACATGTCCGGTCACTGACCGGGCACGTCCACGAGCGTATAGGGGGTTATATTTGGTAACTGTGGTTGTAGATGTTCTAAGAGCATCTACAACCGGACCCCTCAAACCCGTCTCAAATGCCCGGGCAGGCCGTCCGGTCACTGACCGGTCAAGAAATTGTGACCCAGACGGGCTTCTCAAATGGGCCTCAAATACTCGGGCTGACCGACACCCCACATATCCAGCCCGAATATGAGGTGGATATGGGGGTGCCCAGGCGCGCCCGGGCACGCCCACCACATCGGACCCGAGACCCCGAGCCCACCAAAAATTGCACCAAATCCTTCAAACCGTTCCTCCTCCTCCCACCGCCTCCAACCTTTCCCACGGCCGAGCCCTCATCGTCCGCCACCCTTCCTCCCAATCCTCACCACCAGTCCCGATCCACCACCGTAGATGTCTTCTAGCCCGTCCCCGACCGCCGCGATGAAGACGCAGTCCGCTTCGTCTGTTGGCGTCCCCTCCTCCACTTTGTCTTGCAAGGCGGAGAACGTCGCCCGGAAGTTGTGGTGTCGCCGGCAGCGAGAGAGGGAGCCGGCGACGCCGTAGGGAGGTGAGGAATCGAGGAGCTGTCTCCCATGCCACGCCCGGCAACCCGCACCCCGTCCATCCAAGCGCCGAAGCCAACACGGTTTACGCCGTCCGGCACCCTTGGGGCAGAGGAGGATTTGATGGCCAGCTGGGCCATTCCAGGTACCTTTCCGCCCACGCAGATGGCATCGGTCGACGAATGTGACGAGCAGGCGGCATGGATGGCCACGTCTGACAAATGATCCATCAGGCACCCCTTCTCGCTCGGACATTGATTTCATTTTGGCATGTCCAATTTGTTAAACTATGATTTGATTTGCTTTGTTTCAAACTGTTGAATTCAGACAACTAGTATCGTATGATCGACGTGCATGGATTTAAGGATTGGCATTTAAGGTAGATGGATGTGCGGCGCAACATATGAGGGGCCGGCGGACGCTGTCCGGAGGCATACCCGGACGCGTCCGTGGGCGTATAGGGGGTGGATTTGCCAGGTCCGGGCTCTAGATGCTCTTAGGACATGGATTTTCTGCTCTTCGAATCAATACACTCGCATAAATAGTACTAAACGAAAACTATACTTCGAATCTATTTTTTCTTTGGTCAATGAACATCGACATATATTCTGGGGAAATGATCTGGATCAGCAATGCTGATCTCACGTGTGTGCGAGTCGCTTCCACGCACGCCATGAGGCCCGTGCACCGACCACCATCTCCCCTCGCCCCACATTTTCCTCCCCTCACATGCGCATATCTGGTTCTTCCCCTCGCACGCTTCGCTTTCGTGCATCTATCTCTGGTCGGCTCTGCTAGGGTGACACACAAAAATCTCTGCTCCTCTGGTGAGCCACGAACCTAATATACTGCCCCC
>CBMN011747036.1:0-15225 GCA_000582825.1 Hordeum pubiflorum | reverse complement strand
AAACATGGGGGTACCGCATGTTCTTTCATCATGTAACTTAGCGAGTCAATCTGTGGTTGGATGGTTAGGAGAACAGTGATACTTTCAGTCCATCGGGTTTCAAGTACTAGTTCAAGTTAGGTAACTCCCCGATCCTGTCATGGATGGTAAATCTCATGAGTACGTCGACGTGATACTTTCAGTCCATCGACTTACAATTTGTTCAAGTTAGGTAACTCCCCAATCCTGTCGTGTGCTAGTTTTGTGCCAAAAGCTACGGGGCGGCGTGATTGCACGGGAGGCCTCGAACGTTCGTGTGATCCGATCTCTAACTGCCTTTGGGTAGTCTGGGTATTTCCTTTCGAAGGGTCAGATTCGTTATGGAAGACCTAATCACGCGGTAGGCTTAGCCTATATAAAGGCAGCCCTTTCTATGTGTCCCCGTGGCCGCATCTTCGATTTGGGGATCTGGAGCTGGACTCCGGATCGATCTCAAGGCGTTTTCGCATGCTCCTCCCTTCTGCCTTGCGTTCTCTCTTAATTTTCTTTTGGATTTTGTTGTTTAGGTGGACAATGTTGGATTTGATCTTCTTGTTCGTCCAATTTTGTGAATTTTTCTCTTAGATTGATTGCTCATGTCAAATCTCTCTTGACTATTCTTTTAGATCTAAAATTTTATTTCTTGCCTTCTCTTTTATCTTAACAATGTTTTCTCGCCTTCTTCTCCTTTATCTCAACATTGTGTGGATCTAAGTCTGCTCCCACACCTTTAAGCATATCGCCATCTTCTCTCTTGACAACATCATCATCTTCTGTGCTCGAAACGGCTGGTGCCATAATAGCTCGTCGTGCTAAGATCTTTGAAGCATCTGACGTTCTCAAACCCTAATCTTGGTTTAGATTTGTCGAGACCCCTAAAGTTGGTGTGAAGAATTAAGTCAATGAAAGATGGAAGGATCAATCTGCAATAGATTTCAAGGTTAGAATTTGTCTTTGTTTACCACTTTTTTTGCAATCTTATTGTGATTAAAATTCAAATCACAAGATTATAGAAAGGCATTGAGTTAGTATCGAGTTTGTAAACTCAATGATTTGTTATAGTTATTATATTCATAACCGAAATTTTGAACAATGTTATAGATATAAATTGATCATAGCTCATATGGTTAAGTTCTTAGCGTTGGAACAAATCCATCATGGTTCAACTCTTAAATTTGACATTGGTGCTTGCATTTTTCTGGATTTATTATAACTTTTCTAGCGATGTTCGTTCTGTGGGAGGAGACATTTTTATCGACTACGAATGTGTATGTGAGCATCTACATTTGTATTGTGTTTAAAACAAGCAATATAGACACAAAAGATTCAAAGGTTCAAATTGGTCTTAGCATGTCAACACTAAACATTAAATTGTACAACTTACTTTTTTAAATCATGTTTACTTATACTTAATAATGTTTATTTGTATAGTTCCTCCCAATTGATGTGTCATGTTCTATTTTATATTATGACTAGGTTAGACTAGTATAATCGTTGACCTTAGTTTTGGTTGTCCATATCTTAGTTTCCTTAATTGTGCTTACTAATACAATTTTATCAATTTATATGACATGTTCTAATTTGTAATATACCTTATAAGTTCCAAAATATAAGATATATTTGGGTTTGTTAGGAGTAGCTTTCCACTTGCATTTGCATTATTAACATTTAGCTTATCCAATTAAATTTGATGTCAATAGGTTTGTATCCAGTATTATGAACTTTTGACTGTATTACATTCACATCTTAAAAGTGTACTTCCTTTGTCTATGTATACTAGACACTTCATAATTTGGCCTCTAGTGACCATTAATTTGACTAAGAAAATGTATATTATATATCTTAAATAGCACTTCCTCCCTCTATGGAAAGGAAGTTTTTGTTTAAAGTCAAATGATGCAAAGTTTGAAAGTTTGTTAAAAATTATCAAGAATTATGATACCAAATTAATGTTAGGCACACAATAAAAAACACTCTCCCAGTCCCAAAATAAGCATCTCAATCTAGTACAACTTTCTACTAAAGTTAGTATAAAGTTAAGACACTTATTTTAAGACAGAATACAATATATCTACTCACTCCGTCGCATAATATAAGAGCGTTTTCTACAATAGTGTATTGTAAAAAAAGCTCTTATATTATGGACCGTGGAAGTATTTAGCATTGTAGTTGTTTATAGTTTTTCTTTTGTACACTTGGTCAAACTATGCATTGTTTGACTACCAACAAAATTTATAAACCTTTTGAAGAGGGGAGGGGTGGGTGTTTTGTCAAACATAATTTAATGGAATAAGTTTTGTAGCGTATGGCATATATTTTGTTGGTCAAATTAATTGTCAAAGTTAAAGCTAGATGGTAGTTTAAAGTAGGAGATGCTTAAAAGCTTGCCTACAGTCATTCACTAAGTTTGGGATCTAACTTGCATATTCTAGGTTTTTGAGCGTCTGCTCGTATGATGGATACATAGCTCCTATCCCTGGTGATTGAACTATTACTGCAATGTGGATGTGCAATTCACAACAACAAAAGAATACTTTATTTCTTCACTGAGCTCAACTATTTTCTACAGAGTACACCGATCTTTTGCATAGTCTACCTTTCCTCAGTTATTGTGCCAGAGAACTTTTGGCGACACTATACATTTTGCTCAACACTGTTGTCATCAATTTGTCCTACTATCACAGAAATCCCTCGGACAATGTCAGCAGGCAAACGGGGAAGAGTGGCAATGCTCCTTTAGAATGTTCACGGCATGATGAACGGCATATATTATCATTTTCTTCACCTGCGCAAAATAGAAGGTAAGATTGTCAGTAACGGTTCACGGTTATCGATGCAAATTATTTGCAAGTAAAATTATTTAAGATGCATCGGAAAAGATGAGTGTTCTTTGTTGCAACATACATCAAAATTCAACTCGTATGATCAGCCCTAAATCTTGGCCCGACTAAAAACCCACCTGAAACAGTATACCCTTACATCTCCGGAAATCACTAGTTAGGGGTACAAATGCATTAGTGCTGGTGGGTTTTTCCTATAAATTCACAGGGTTTTTTGGCCATCGGAACAGAAAAAGGAGGACCGTTGCATTTCCATTTCACGATATTTTTTGACACAACTTATACTCTCATACCCCCCACCCCCACCCCCAACCCCCAAGTATATTTAGTGTCCTTGTACTTCGCGTATAGTGTATTGTATTCCACACATGTGTAGTGTACTTACACTTCACATCTAGCACACTTGTACTCCCGCATAGCTCAAGGTTTACCCTCCCACGCAACGCAAATGTACTCACTGTGTAGCGCACATGTACTCCCTACGATAGATGCGCACAAACCGTGCAGTACACAAAAACAGTAAAAAGAAGGAAGAGAGAAAAATGAGAAGAAAGCAGGGGCCACATAAGAATTGAAAAAAACAATACAGAAAACCCAGCAGAAAACCCAGTCCAGTTGTGCCCTGTCACTAGCTGGCCCCTACCTGTTCTCTCTTTCCGTCACCCCATGCTGGAATTTTAGCACGACCGACTACGTGTGGGCAGTCAAGGCGTTGGTGCACAGTCATGCTACAATCTTGACAGCGTGGCAAACTTTTTTAATGGACATGCACCATGGTCTTTACGTTAACAGTTGCTAATATGCCTGCCCTTTCTTCTACGACTATTCGCAAACTAATGGTTTTTTACAGGCAGAGATCCTTTAATGCCCAAAGATGACCAGATCTTCACTACTCCCTCCGATCCATATTACTTGTCTTAAATTTGTCTAGACACATCCGTATCTAGACAAATCTAATACAAATAATATGGATCAGATGTAGTACGTAAGATCAATGTGTGGGAGGGCAAGTAGTTGCAACTGGAAGGTTTAATGTGGACCATTAGTTAGGAAGGTGATTCGAAGCTACACGAACTTTGATCCATGTCTGAACAATCATGAAAATGTAAACCATGACTTATGTGGCTTTTCAAGTCCGCAGCCAAACCCAGGGCTGAAGCTGGAGTATGGTAGAGGCAGAGAGAAATTTAGGAGGAGCGGTGAAATGCACTGAGATAGGAAAGAACACCAACAGCGAAAGCACTCTGCTGGGCCGACACTGACACAGAGAGACAAAAGCTAGGGGAGCAAATGGATTAGAGAGCCCAATAGTTAAGACAACAATTATGGCTGCAGTATTCAATGTTTCACAAAACAAAGACAGAGGGGGTTAGAGAGACCTTGTCAGCATTTATGAGGGGAACGTGCTGAGAAAAGACACGTGTTCAGAGAAGTGCAAATGAGAGCTGCGAGAGGAAATGCAATTCAAAGGCAATCCTTTGTTGTTATCTGGTCCTTGATAGAAAGAGGACCTGATAAAGAGTCCCTAACCTACGGATCACTGAAATAACCTAGCTAGAAGCTATAGCTTTGAGAGTTGCTGTAGCTGTTCACACAAAATGTTGATAACCATATGGCATGAATTAGGGAAAACATCGTTCTTGCGAATCCGAATCGACTGGCAAGAACAATGGTAGCAAGGAACACTTGTTTTGTTCTTGCATAAGCTTGTAGCTAGTAACTGGAGAGTTTTGTCGTAGGTCGAAGGAGACGGGGACAACCACTCTAGTTAGGTGCAACCATAGTTCAAAATGACAACAATATTTGCATGGATGCTTTGGGTGGATAAGTAGCAAACTTGGCAAGCTAACTGAGTAACTTCTTGGGCTCTTGTGCAATCTTTGACATCATAGATCCCAAACTTGCCAACTTCAAATGATACAAGCTTTTGTGCGAAGCCGCCTCGCCATGCTAGGCGTGTGTAGTCGAGCAACTACACAGGATTTTGGGGGGTCAATGACTGGCAAAATCAAGGTCCACATACCACGCCGATGGACAAGCAATTTTCTGATTTTTACAACAGAAGCCCGTCTATCTATGTGTTTATTTTGGATAACAATTGGCTGGGCCATGTAGCAAAAAGAAAGTCCTTAATAGCTTCATTGGTCCGCTAGTTGTACTGGCCCAAATCACGTACAAGTAATTTTCTCCTTAAACTTCTTTACCTTCCCAACTTCTAGCTCGTGTATCCAAAAAAAACTTCTCGGTCGTGTACGTCTCACAGGACCATGGACAGCCGTCGTGAGCCGCAACCTCCTCCCGCCTTTCGCCGATGATCTTTGGTCAGGGCGTAAGCCGTGAGGCATGGACACCTCCGGCTATCCAACATCCCTGAGCTGCGGGTGACGCACCATCCGGCGTCCAACGGCTTGGATTGATCCAGACTGAATCGATCTATAGTTCCCATATATTCGTAAGTTCAATTTTTTTAGTACGGTTATTTTCCTTCTCTAGCCTCTAGGTATTTTTCCTGTAGTATTCCTTCTGATGAAGGTAGCATTGATTTTGCCGGTCGCGACTGCAAAAGTGGAGTGAGCATTGAAATATATTTAGCCTGTTTTGCGCAATACAATAGGCGATGATTCCTTGTCTCGGTACTTATGTTGAATGTATTATACATACATATCAAAATATTCATGATTGCAAAGGCATACTATACCATAACCGATGTATTATGTTGAAACCGATGTATTGCACTCTAATAATACTGATGCTATTATACATACATATCAAAATATTCATGATTGCAAAGGCATACTATACCATGTAACTATGAAACCAATGTATTGCACTATAATAATACTGATGCTATTATACATACATATCAAAATATTCATGATTGCAAAGGCATACTATACCATAACTATGTTTGCAATAAAATATGTTTTTAAGGTTCATCAGAAGTTTGACATCACAATGTTTTGACCATGGCACCGCCATTGGCTTTATAGGGTTGAAAAGTAGACTCGATGACTCCGTTTAGTGGTATGCCCCATTGTCACATTGCACTTCGAGGATGTTGTTTCAACAACAAAAGATCAAAGGCAAGTATTTTTCTTTTATCATAGGCAAGTCTTGAAAGCATGCAATTCACTTATAACTTTGTTCCAATGACTTTTTTTCTGCAGTTTTGTTTCTTCAAGAACTAAAAAATGGTTGGCTTCCTTGACATGGCACCTGAGTTTGATTAACAACGAATATGAAAGGACAACCATTCATCGAGCTACAAGATAAACAAAGTTAGCATTCACCTGATCACGGATTTGTTTGGCATGACTTCTTCCTCTTATTGGCCCAGCAATGGTTGGGGATGTATCAACTACCGGTATCATCAAGTTCCATCTCACTAGTCATCCAATGGTGGTGGAGCGACTATGACTGCTTTCCTAAGCCACAGTGAAGTGCACCATCGACTCCGAAGATTGCAGACACCATAAGCATTTGACGTAATATTAAAGATGTTCCGACTCTTCTTCGATGGCGATCATCGGGGACCTAGCAAGGCCCCCTCCCACCTTTTGCCCACTGAAGGGGAACTTGATGATGGAGTGATTATGATCAGCTTGCCATAAGTTCACCAAATTCTAGACCAGTACGTAGAACTTGTCACACACGCACTACAAGGGCCATGGAACTAGGATCTTATAAGCATACACTCAAAAATAAATGAATTATGTCATATTCAACCGCGAGAAAGCCCAGAATTTTCTATTCGAGGGCCATATATAATAATATCAAATAGCAAAACGAGTATACATTTTTAGAATTAGAGTGCTCATGATTGCTCGAGGGAAAAAAAATTCTTTTTGATGGTTGGGGATTTGGACATTGTGTTGGAGAAACTAAATGAGAACTTGGTGGTCGTCAATTCATGAAAAATCAGAGAAAAACAAAAGAGAAGGAATTCGTGTTGTTTGTCACCTTCAGAAATTATCTTTAAAAAGAACAAGGTTTGCAAAGAGTCATTTACAGAAATTCTGAAGGGAATCTGTTCGATGGTCATGGCTCTTGGACATTGTGTTGGAGAAACTAAAGGAGAACTTGATGGTCAATTCACGAACAATCAGCAAAAACAAAAGAGAAGGGATTCATGATGTTCATCACCTTCAGAAATTATCTTCAAAAAGTACAAGGTTTGCAAAGAGTGGATTTCCAGAAATTCCGAGGACAGGAAAAAGAACAAAACGAAAGTGACATGTTATCAGTTCAGAAATCCTCGTCAGCAAAAAGAAGAGAGATGGCTTGCGGGAGTGATGTTGTCAAGAAGTGTATATGTTGCAAGATGATTGTGCATAGAAAACAGGAAGTCTAGAAGTAGGCAAGAAGATTATAATATTTGAAGAGTTGTATAAAAGTTATTACAATACAAATGCTTATTTCTGCCGAAAAGGCGCCTGTTAATCAACTTAATATACTACCATCTCTTGTATTGCATGTGAATCTGGTCTGTCTTCCTATAATATTCTATTCTACTTCCTCCGTTCCTAAATATAAGTCTTTTTAGAGATTGCACTATGAACTACATACAGATGTATATANNNNTACTTTAGAGTGTAGATTCACTCATTTTGCTCCGTATGTAGTCCGTAGAGAAATCTCTAAAAAGACTTATATTTAGGAACGGAGGGAGTAACTACCATGTCATATTCTCATGGAACTGCCTTTTGCCCACACAACACTGGCAGTGGGTGCTAGGGATAAAATTCCTGGCCGGTTTGCAACCGTCTGCTCAAATGTAATCTCTATGGGCTCTTGCCTTTTTCAAATATGATGTAAGTGCCTCTAAATTTGTTTGCTTTGGAAGCTAGGACTCTTACATCAATGCTTAATGGAACACTGTTTTTCTTTAAGCACATGTTTAAGCGGCTTGCATTGGACATTGCCTGAGCCTGCAAAGGAGTGCAATCCTATGATTTGAATTGTGTCCCCGCTTGCTCCAATGGCTACCATCCAGTAGGTGATGTGGCTAATGAGGATTCATGATTGAGAGTCAGTTTTAGAATAAGGAGGGAACGGATATTTCATGAGTTGAGAACTAAGACCCCATAAATTTTGTGGATTATGGGACGTTTTGAGGAGCGGATGCTAAAGTCGGCAAAAAATATCCTCCAATTGCAAGGGATAAAAATACAAAATGGGATATGAAAAAGTATGATATCCGTCTGTAGATCTGACTAGCACATATGCCCGTGCGTTGCAACGGGGAAGAAAATTGATGCGTACTTCAACTTAGGGAACATTGAATGTGTAAGCACAACCCATAATCTGATTAAGTAGTTTTAATTGGCACACTCAATTGCCCTAAGGGCACACTCACTCACAACCTTTTGCGAGCTGTTTTTATGTTTTTACGACTGTCGTTCATTACTTTAAACGTCGCACTGCTAATTGTGCACTAAAGTCAGCTAATCCGACTGGCTAGTAGAGCGGGCTTAGGCGCTGCTGTCCCTGGTTCAATTCCCAACAGCGACGCTCTTGTTTTTCTTTTTTGATTTTTCACTGGGAGTGAAAATTAACGTGTCGATCAGTGTGGTATGATAGCATCCTGAAGGTACCACACAACAGGGAGACACACATCAAGCTCTAAAAAAATGCATGTCAGTCAGACATTAATCACGCAACAATCCTTAACACCGGTGCTAAAGATCAATTAGTTCTTATAATCCTAACATCTACACGTAGTTAGCTTTACACCTCCTGATTGATCTCGATAGTGCGTATTTTATATCTTTTATTAGTTAGATTCAGCCATATCATACACTCCATGGGACATGCAAGCACACCATGAGCCAACAATGCAGCCATACTTCCCACATTTCCCTTTAGAGCCGACATTTAATTCTTTCGTCAGGCTCTATTCCCACAATTTCATTTATTTAGAGCCAACCTTAATTCCTTCACTCCCGCACCTTATCCTTCGTTGGGCTTGATGATTACTCAACAACTCTTTGACATACATAAACTGGTGGATTTTTGTGGATCGAAGCAAGGTGAGATAAACATTCAGGCGAACCCTTTCTATATATTAAAACGTTCGCGCTTTTGAAATTTTCATAAAATGATCGTGTCTCATACATTACTGTCAGAATTTCAGAAAATGTTCACAAATTTAAAAATTGTTCATGTTTTCATTTTCAGGAGTTTCAAATAATATTCACATTTCCAAAATTGTTCAAAAATATTCTAAAAAACGTGTTTTCAAATTTTGTTTGGGTTTTCAAAAAATTGTTTGGAATGTTTTTTTAATTTTTCAGAAAGTATTTTGGAATTTCAAAAAAATGTTCCAGTCTACACAAATTGCTCAATTTTTGTAAAATGTTCATGTTTCCATTTTTTCAGGAGTTTCAATTCTTTTGTATTTTCCATTTTTGTTCTGGAGTTTCAAAAAATGTTGGTGTTTCCACATTTTATTTTGGAATTTTAAAAATGTTCCTGTTTGAAAACAATCTTCATGATTTTCAGAAAATGTTCTTATTTTTCAAAAAGGTTTCGGTATTTTTAAAATATGTTTACAAAATTTGAAATTATTTGCGCTTCACAAAACATTTTGGTATTTTGTTCAAAAACTATTGCGTTCAAGATTTAAAAATATTCGTATCTGCACTCCAGGTTGATTCTTAAAGTTTTGCAGCGCATTATAACCAGTTAAGCTTCGTAGGTGAACTGGTTGTAGTTCGATGTTTTCACCATGAAATCCTGGGTTCGACCACCGCATCGCGCGTCCTTTTTTTTAGCTACAGTATATGTCATCGCAGCTGGTTCATGGGCCGGCCCAGTCATCATTCAAAAATTCACGGACGAACGTAAAAATCAACGCTAGCGTCCCATGACGGACGGAAATTTACTGGGTCCCACCGTAAACGAAAAAAGTGGAGAAACAATCCTCCCTTTAATATTAGGTAAAGATTGCAACCTACCAACATGTCCATCAGTCAACTCTGGCGGGGCAAAAAGTATAATAAGAAAGAGAAAAGTTACAACAATCTCGTTCATGAAATGCATACCTTGAGACGGTCAGATCTAATCATCCTACAGATGTTGCACTTCATCCTGCACCAACACTTGTGCGCTGCTCTCCCCATCGCGTGACACCAACACGCATGCAGCTGCGGTAGTTAGTGTGCAGAGTCAGGGCAACAGTGGGAATATGGCCAGGGTGGTGCGAGGTCCCAAGAGCAAGAATCGCTTCGCCAGCAATGGCACAGAAGATGGGAGCAGGGTAGGTCATGGTGAACTTCACAGCAAGGGTTGCAACAGCAGCGGTGGTGGCACCTTAAGTTCTCCACAATGCATGCACGGCTGCGACGGCACAAAGATACGGAGACTGTGTCGGCAGCGACACTTTAAAGGCATGGGTCACAGCAGCCGCGGTAGAGTGAGGGTCACATCAGTGACTACACGTCAGGCCAACAAACACAGGAGGAAAGTTGATGACAGGATGGATATCAAGGAGATGGTCGTCAGTGAGAAGGATGAAAAGATGAGGCAACACACAATCAAAAGGAGGTTACTTTAAGATGTAATGTGGCAGGTTAAAAGGAAGTAACACAACTTCTGTTACAATCCAAAGTTAGGTACCGAGCATGTTGCAGCTGACCTCAACAAAAGAAGAGAAAAGAGCACACAGGAGCTCATCTTGCATTCCAATATATTTATTATAATGTTATGTCCCAAGCTAATACTACAAAGTTTAATACTGCTTGAAATGCATATGTAATGCAGGATGGTTAAAATGGGTGCATTGAAAAAAGTCTTAATTATGTTCATAAAAAAGGTCATACTTACCTCTAATTTATCTTCTTTTGCTCTGTGGTTCTTAGGAAGCACACGGAATTGCTGAGTTAACTTGACACACTCCTGGACATTCTCGGGTGATACAAAATCTATAGCAATTTTCGTGCAAGACTGCAACGATAACAATAAAAGCAATCAGGTACATAACATGGCAAACTTGAATATTATTTTTCACAGTTCTCCCCTATAGTAAACTGAGAACATTTACCTTGAGATTCCGTACTTGATGAGGACACCCAGCAGGTATAAAAACCGCCTCTCCAAGTTTTTGTACAAATGTCCAAGGCTCGACTCCTAAATGGGAGTAACAAAAATTCAAGAAAATACAAACCAGACACTGCAACCATTTGCAGTAAAGAATTGGCAAAGTGAGCAGACAAACAGAACTCACCATGCTCCTCTTTAAGTCTCCTTTTATGTTCCTCAGTTAGATAGAATGTTTCATCATGTAGAGGGTTAAATGTCTGCATTCAAACATGGCGAAAGGTGTTAAACATGATGGCAGCAAGTACAAGGTTGTTCATATCACCCAATTACCAACCTTTTCAACTGGAGAACAATATATATGGCGAAATTCATTGGAATGTTTACGGAGGTACGTTTCCAGTTTTGGAACATCCTCCCTTCTGAAAATGTCCCATAAAGCACCTCCCTCATCGTCCTTGCTGTAGTTAGGAGAGGATGTATGGTTTGAATCCACACAGTTTTTATGACATGCATCACTTCCATCAATTGCAAGATTCCCACAACATTCCTTTTCATCTTGTACCTCATGTCTTGCTTTCAAGTTTTTTATTGCATTTTCTTGTCCTTCAGAAGGGGAAACTTTTGCAGTATGCATCAAAACGTTAACCTAACAATATAAAAAATGACAGAATAATTAAAGAGAAGCAATTCTCAGCAAGACTAGCATCAATCAGGGTTCTACTATCGATCCCATGAAATTGAATGTTCCACATTACAGGAAAACTAAGTTCTTTGAGGTAAGCAAGTGTCAAGATAGGAATTTGTTTCCAAGGTGTTGGTGCTTCTCAATTGCTAAGGGGGTACAACTATTTACTTACTGCATCAGATATATCACAATGAAGCTTCGTAACAGAATCTCCTCTGCCAAGTTCCTGCGCATAGCCATAAGCTATGTATGACTTTGGGCCCATGTCAATCTTTAGAATGTCATCAGGAAGCAATGCTGAGACACTTAGCAAACCAGATTTCAAATTTGTGTACGGTTGAAAGGGTAAAGAATTGATGTATTCCGCTCCATGCGAAGGCAAAAGCTCTTCAAAATGATTTGAAGTAGGCCAGTCCTTCAATTTAAGCATTTCGGGCCATTCGTTTTGATACACCCGACCATAATAGTATCCATTGAAGAAATCTTGTGTGCGTATCTCAACCTGGATCATTTAAACACAAAAGGTGAATTTCCTTTCTGGGTAATGAGAAACAAAAACGTAATGACTACACTGATCAAGTCCGCATGAAACAGAATTAATTCAACCCCCTCATCCATCCTAAAAGAAACTTGTCTGAATCTGTGTTCTCTTGGAACCCACTTACATTAAATTACATATTTCAGACAACTGTGATATGAGTTATTCCTGAAATAACCAAAGAAAAGTGTACTTCAAGACAGTAAACACTTTCCAGCTAATGAGCGCATGGGACTGAACAAAATTTTGGGTGACAGTGAACGAATTAATCGACACCAGGACCTTTTCGACATTCAGGATGCTAATAACTGTATTAAAACTGATGTATAGGTATAGGATGCTAATAATAATTACAGAAATTTGGTAGGTGTGTAACACGATCAGCTACCAGATACCTTTGGAAAAAATTATAGATCTTGACAACAACGTGTTTTTTTACAACTCAATATCTTATGTATTTGGAATCAGTTAATAGACAAATACAATATAAAGGTATTCAAGAAATATAATCATTTTCTAGATATGCAATGTTTTTCACTAACCTCACAACATGATAAACAATCAATACACTTCACATTTTTCATATCAGGGGTAGTACTAGCACCATGTACTTCAGACCACATATGTGGTGGCTCCCAGCTCAAATGTGGCATTTTCTGTAGTACCCCTTGAACAATAACAGGTTCTCCTTTCACCCAGTGACTCTGGAAGTGAGTTAGATCATCTCCTTTCTCATTATCTGATTTTGGACAGTATAGGCAGTTATCTGTTGAATTATCTCTGGTGGCAGCATGCCTTGCATTTTCATGTTTAGTACAGCACGGGCATTCATGTGTATATCCGCTGACAATATTAGAAGGTTCTAGCTGCTTACTCAACTGTAGAGCATCCCTTTCGAGCTTATTTAACCAATCTTTTGGAAACATCTGTCTCAACTTAAGGGCATGATCTCCACAACCACCAAGTTCAGGTGGGGGGCAATTAATAGTCGCATCAGTATTAGCACACCACTTGGTAGTCTTAGGCTGGCAACTGGACAAGTCTGCTTGTACGCAATTCATCAACTCAGGCGATGGATCACCACCATGCATATAGTCGATTCCTCTATTGGGATAAGGCACCAGCTCTTCCCGACAAGAGCCCTCTAGATTATTTCCGCGAAGCTCCTTACAGCACGCAATGCATAATTCATATGAACAGCTTGGACAGCTTCTATGCAGATCAAAGATCGAAGTTCTGCAATTGTCACTGGGCGAATAGAAAAGAAATCATAACTACAAAGTTTAAAATAACAACAGGAAGTGAAAAAAAAAATCCAAAGTTGAATGAATGAAGCACTCAGTACCAGAACATCCTCTCATCATTCCTGCAGTCAGCCTGTTCAACACTTAGTTCAGACAATTCCAATCCTATTTGGCAGAAAACAGGGTAAGTACGAACAATTAGTTGCAAGGCACAACTCTGTTTAGTTTCCACATGTTCTGGAGAATCTAGTTTACCTTGAATTTTGGCCTCTATTTCTCTCTCAACCATCTGATCCCTGTTCAGGTCACTCAAACAAGGCACCAGATAGTGCAACAGATATCTAGCATGTTTTACTTTAGTTTCACGAGCAATTTCATCAGCTCTTGCATCCAACGTATCTACCTTGTCCAATATGACAGATGTGCTATTAATCTCATTGGAGCTTAGGAAGGAGTTGTCATTTGCTTCGGGCTGTGCCACCTCATTACGAACCCTGGTTGACCTTACACCTGAGGTGTTAGCCTTCTTTCTCTTCGTTACTGATCTACTGCCGTTACGTTTCCTCGAAACTGAACTCTACGAGTGGAAAAAATGCATATTTTTAGATCTCCGCATATGGTGTTGATTTTTTTGTTACAACTGTTATGGTTTCACAAAACTGTAAGTATGTCAAACACTGCAAACACTCGATAAGTATTTCCTTGTCACAATCTAACAACAATTTGCACTACAAGTGACAGCATTGTCAGTTTGTCGCAACAGATTAAAACAAGAAATCTTATGAACCTATAAATCTGAAGTGCTGATATCATGCTGAACTGCTGATGCCTTTGGACTATAGGAAATTAACTCAACAAGCCACAAGATCATCACCTTGGGTTCACCCTGCTCTTTGGGGTTGCACCGTTTACACTTGCAGATTCCACGGCAGGACGGGCACTGAACTCTAACCTGGCCTAACGACAACTCCGGGTACCTGCAAACCCACAGGCCTCACTGGTAACTCCAGTGTTCATTCGTGCTAATAATCGAACATTACAAGCCGGGTGAGAAGAGAGATGTACATATGCTCGATGCAGGGGCCGCAGTAGATCTTGTCCCGGCATCGCTTGCACTTGGTCATCTGCTGCTTCATGGCCGCCTTGCATTGGTGGCACGCCCTCCTCACCGTGGCGCGGCCCGCGGCGCTGGTGCTCGGCGTCGCCTCCTCTGCTGCGGGCGCGGCCGTTTCCGCGGGCGCGGCGACGGGGCGGCCCCTCTTGGCCCTGTTTCCGCTGCGCCTCCTCTTAGGCACGGCGCTCCACGACGGGGACCCGGAGTCGGACGACGCCGGCGAGGCGCAGAGCGTGGAGACGCGCCGCAGCTTGGGCGGCCGCGACGAGCGCGGCCCCTTCCTCTTCGTCCCCCTCCTCTCCATCTCGACCCCCCAGTCCTCGTCCGCCCCTTCCTTCTCCTCCCTGCGCGGCGCGTCCTCCTCCTCCTCCTCCTCCTCATCCTCGAAGACGTGCTGCCAGCCCACGGCCGCCCCGGCCCGACGGCAACCCATCGCCCCCATGGCCGCCGCCGCCGCCGCGCACGATCCAATCCGCGTGAGCTACCCGGATTCGGGGATTCGATTTCTCCCGGATTTATTATCTACGACGCCTACCCGTCGGGCGCAATCTGGCCGGGGCGGGCAGGGCCGCAGCCCGCAGGTGTTTTCGTCGGAGGAGGGAAGGGAGGGGCGACCACGTGGAACGCGCGTACGGGGCGGCCCGCTGCGGTGCGATACGAGGCTCTTCGCTGCTGCTGCTGCTGCTGCCGCCGCTGCTGGTTTCGATTCGGTTTCCGGTGGGTTGGTCGCTCCTTTTTTTTTTTTT
>CBMN011747035.1:0-11812 GCA_000582825.1 Hordeum pubiflorum | reverse complement strand
GCCCGCGGGCCTGTGCACAGACAGGGTCCAGACGTCCGGACGCTGTCGGACGTCCGAGGCTTCACGGCGGTCCGGACGTACGGGGGTTGTCGGACGTCTGAGGCTTCTCGGCGGTCCGGACATCCGTGGTCGGCCGGTCGTTCGAGGATTCGGTGCGGGAGCGGAGCGTCCGGATTTCCGGGACTTGTCGGATGTCCGGGGCTCGGTCGTCCGGGGTCTTCGGTCGTCTGAGGATTCGGTGCGGGCGGCTCGGCGCCGAATTTCCGGAGGGGAGTCCGTCGTCCGGGCGCTGGGTGGTCTCGGACGCCCGAGCGGCGTCGGTCGTCCGACAGCTGGGGCGTCCTGCTGGTCCTCGGGTTGGCGCCGGGTTCCAGGCGTCGGACGTCCGACGTGGTCCGGACGTCCGAGAGCTGGGGCTCGTCTGCAGCTCCTTCTTGGGGCTTCACAGCTTGGCGTCCTCGTGTCCGCTTGTGTGTTCCTCTCCCGAGTACCTGAGTATGCAAAGGGTTTCATTGTGAGGTAGCATCCAAGTCCCGTTAATATCCAAGTCTAACTCGAAGAGGAGTGAGTTCACCTTAGCTTCAATGTCGCGTGCGCGTGCTCTTGTCATAGGACCACTTGGGGTTGGTTTGATGGTGTAGGTTTCATGGGGATGATGATGGGATGCTCCGCATCACACATCCAGCCAACTAGGCCTACATGGATCTCTCAAAAACTCCAAAAATAAAATAAAAATTGCATAACAGCAGGCAACATGCAAACTCATAATATATTTCAAGTTGTATTGCTCGTACAAAGTAACTAGTATATATCAACAACAAATGGATAGGTAGTATACATGATAGAAATTCTATGGGGAAAAAGAAAAGAGCAAAGAAAAATATCCACAGAGATCCAAGAACCACGGGAATTGAACAACGATTGCATCCTTCTTCCGGACCAAGCATCAAGAAGAAGAAAGTCGCAAAACCACAACAAAAGCGGCCTCCTCCCGAACCTTTCCTCGATGAAACCAAAAAAAGTCCCCGCTCATCCTGGCTCACCGCCGTCGTCCTGCTTCAACCACGCAGAAATCACCGCGGTACCTCGACGATGGAAGTCGCACTCAAACGGACACAGACAATGACTGTCAAAGAAGCCCGCGAAGGGCGGTAAGGGAAAAGAAGCTTGCGTGCTTCGGCAAAAAGAAGAGGATACGAGTGGCTAGGCAAAACGGGCGAGCACACGAATTGCTTTTACAGATGTAACATTGTGGCCAACCGATTTTACGCGTTCCATCCGACAACAACCGACCAGAACACCGACGGGGATGGTCCAGGGAGACCAGCAAACCGGGTACATCACCGGATGGCCAGTGAGCGGGATCGTCGGGTGGCCCCGCCAAGACTAGATAGTCCCATCAGACAACCCAACACACGGCACCCCGAGCGAGCTACGCGAAAATACTCGGTTGTTGGTCAAGCCCTACCCAGACACAAAGAGGGCAGGCCAAGCCCAGCTAAGAGGCCCTCCGCACAACCATTCGTGCAAAGCCATGTGCCGGCCAGTGGTCTACACGGCCTAACCGGCACCGCTACCATCCAGTTGCGACGCCGTCCGCACAGTCGGTCATAGGTACCCGCGTACGGCAAACGAAGCATCCCAAACAAGCACACGCGCAAGCCGATGCTATGGCCGACATGCACCCCCGGGTAGTATGACCAAACTAGCCTGATGAGGCCTGTCAACGCGGACACACGGGCCCGACTTCATTCCCACGCGGAAGGGCAACACGAGAACGGGCGCCCGCGGGCTCGCCCGACGGCGGCCAATGACGGTGGACCCAGGATAGCCCCCGCGGTCCACCCGTCATGCACCGCCCAGCCGGGTCGCCCGGACGAACGCCGTCTGGCAGATCGTATTGCCACGCGGCTCAGCCCGATGCAGGACATACACGCGAACACACGGGTCCGGTTGGCCCATCATGTATGCGGCAGAGCACGCACGACCTCACCCATGGGGCGCCCGATACTATCCAATGACGGTGGCCTAAGGCGAACCTGGCGGTCCATCCGTCATGAACCTTCCAGTCTGATTGTCCGGATCCGACCCGTCTAGACAGATCGAACGGTCCTAAGCACTCCAGAGTGGCTCAAGCCGCCGTGGGATGGACAGCTAGGAATCTCCACACACGAGCAGCCCAGAAAGGCGGGTACTCCATCGGCCTTTATATGAGTAATGCTATAAACTGATCTGACCGACGGGTACATGTGTAAACGGCATGGGAAGAACTAACTCGTAAATAGAGTATACTATGGGCTTTCGTTACTGTTTCTGCAAGCGGCCGCGGGTTCAGCTGAACGCCGTTTTGGGTCGTGTGGTCAGAGGTTTGACCGCAACGAAATTATGGTTGTGGATTGCGGTGACACCTCACGCTGACATGGCAACATGGCCGGGGTGACCATATCAGCTTCGTGGTCGCTCTCATAGGGCACTCGCAAAGTCAACCTGCTCGCCACCCACTCACTCTGTGTTGATTGGAAGATCCAACTAGGCTGGCCTTGTTAATTCTTCTTTGTGTCGATTTGTTGTTTTGCTGAATGAGGGTCGGCTCATTTAGTACTATAAAGGGAAATAGTGCAATTTAAGGTGATCAACATCACCTGAGGAATTCATGTTGTTCAAGCAGGGCCGGCAGTTCATACAGTCACACACGCTGGCAACCGGTGAAGAAACAAAACTGTGAGAGGGAAAGGGGAGAGCCGTGCACAGCTTTTGTCTGCCACAATCTGTTTTCTACATAAAAAACAAGTTTGCAAATTCTTTTTCTAAATTTGCAATAGACTTTTAGTTTGCATAGCCGCTTCGAAAGTCAGCTTTAACCAAGCACATGAAGACAAATAAAATGAGGCTAACAAGCCGCCTCAAACGTCAGCATGACCTTTGTGCGAACCTACCACTCCTTTTCTTTCTGCTTGAAACAAGAAGTGTGAAGCAACTTGACATATACACACATAAAATAAATATACGTTCATCCTCGATTGTGAGTGCTCCGTTTACTTAAGCTGCTCCTTCTTTTGACCTTAAAATATTTGTTTGTTTATTCGACAAAAGGTATTACACTAACATGAAGATGATATTGATTAATTTTGGTCTCTGCATTGAAATTTAATCAATTCATGGCGTTGTGCTGCTTGTATCCAAATGAGAGAAAGTTAGAAAAAAAAAAGCATGTGTGACCAACCACACACATCAACATCATTCATCGTCCTTGACGACATACTAACTACGAGAAGGGTTCTCTAAAAGGAACATCTTCATGAAGGGAACTGATTGGTTCACTAGTTCTCGACGGTTTGGGTGCGGTTTGCAGCAGTTGCGATGGTGCGAGGTGATGGAACACGGCGGGTACGACTTGAGCGGAGTGAACGGTGAGTGACTCGGGTTGGTGGCGCGGGTCGGGGACAAAGCCGAGGAGACGATGATACTCGTCGTCAAATCTGGCAAAGGGCGGCAGGATGCGCGAGGAACGGTGGCTGACTCCACGCGGTGGCGCCATTTCTGCATAGGGAAAGAGTGAAAAGGTGTGTGTGTTTGTGTGTGTGTGAGAGAGAGAGGGAGGGAGGGAGAGACACACAGAGAGAGAGAGAGGGAGGAGGAGAGGAAAGAAGAGAGGAGAAGAAGCCAAGGTGCGGCTGCTCCTTGCATGCGTCAAGGACCACGGGCGGCGGCATTGCTCTGGCGGTTGGGCGGATGAACTCCGTGAGGAGGTGCCCGGAAGCTCGGGCACGAGGCAAACTCTATGGGGGGGGTGCTCGGAAGGTCTGGCGTGAGGCAAGCGTGGTGGAGAGGCACGGAGGCGGGCAAGTGTGCGGCATGCTCCCGGCCCCGGATAGGCTTCAGAGGGCCTCACCGGCCGTGGTGGGCTAGGGACGGAGGCAGGTTCTCTAGCCACCTGGTCTGAGATCTGGCTGCGAGATCGATAGGTGGAGGTGGAGGGTTGGCTAGGGTTTTAGGGGAGCATATCCAGATCTCAGATGCTAGGGATGGCAGCTAGGTGACGGAAGTGGGGTGCTCTCCTATAATTTGAATGTTGACGCAAGTAGAGAAAAGAGGTTGCCTTATACAGTTAGTGGTAGGTGGTTGATTGTGCTGGGCTATTGGGCTATAGAGGAAAAGAGGGGTAAAGAGGCAACCCACTTAGCTCAATTATTTTCTGAATCATTTATCGTTTAAATGCCTATGGTGCCTTCATATTTACTTGTTTGGGCATCAAATGAACTTCAAATCACCTGAAAATTTATATGTGGTCCCTCTATACTATAAGGAGGACACACAAAATAATTCATCCAATTCACAATTTGTTTAACTAATGAACTTGAAAATATCTCCATTCACTTAAATGGATGGGTTTGAACTACAAGTTATAGCTAGGCTTGTGCTGAAATTGCAAAATAATTTGGATAACTCCCAAATATCACAAAAAGAGTGTGTCAAAGATTTTAGGGATGAGTCTCGGTGTAGAAGATCAAAAGGGAGTAGAGGTATACTCATTAACCATTTAAAAATATGGCGAAATAGAATATCGAACAATGCAATATGATGTCGCAATGTTTATGAGATGCATATGATCCACAAGCAATATAATAGACAATCATATTTAGGGTATTACTCTGGGTTATTACAACTAGGCCATAGCCACCTCATCCCGGTTTCCCTTGTATAATTGCCCACCTATTTGAACCAACCAATATCAAAAAGGATTTTAGGGAGCTTCTATTTGACGCTTAAGGCGCTGAATTGGAGCTATAATGCTCGCAATCACACTTTGAGTGGCGCGGCCCATTAAGACGCTCACTTGCTAGCCTATGGATCGCTCGCTTCTGTTTGCTCACTTGTTCGGCTACGCTTCGCTCCCGCACCAGTAAACAAGTTCAAGAAAAAAACATGTTACCATTTTTATACATAAAAAATTCACGCAATAAAAAATGTACATTTAAAACAATGTTCAAGAATTCACGCAATAAAAAATGTACATCAAAAACATGTTACCGTTTAAAACAGGCGCCGAATTAACAGGGCGGCCCAGGTAGCCAACCCTGCGATGCGGATTTTTTTTTTGCAAAAATGATGCACGCTGGGTTAGGTTCGAACTCGCGACTAGTGCTGAACATCTTTTATGAACAACTAGCAGTGCAAACTTTTAAGTAGTTGAGCTCGCATAAAATTCCTAAAAGAGATGGACTCAAGAAGATTCGAACTCGGCACCTCCTAGTAGTAAGCAGTGGTACATAATAAGTGGAATACATAATTTTGTTGTCTAAAAATTGTATCGTCGCATAGAGCAGCAGGAGATCTAAATATTATTTGGAATTTCGAACGCATTTTTATTTCAGAAAGTGAATATTGAAAAAACATCTAAAATATTGTGAATTTTTTTTACAAATTAGAAAATTATTTGAAAACGTGAATACTTTATGGAAAAGTCAAACATTTTTCAATATTGAACCAATTCTATAAAAAGGGGATATTTTTAGTAAAATTTGAAAACTTAATGTTTTTCAAAACAAGAACATTTTTGGAGAAAATGAACATTTATTGAAAGCCTGAAATTGCTTTGGAAAACGAACAAATTTTGTATATCTGAACAAGTTTTGAAACTGTGAACAAAATTAGGAAAAGGCTAGAATATCATGATTGTTTTTAAAATTATAAAGAAAATTCCTAATTTCTTAAAAAAATCAACCCCAAACAAAATTCTAAAAGATGTTTTTTAAAATTTGCGAATGTTTTTTGGAAAATGCAAACTTCTTTTTATTTTATGAACACAATTCTAAAGACAGCAACGTTTTTTGAACTTCTAAACAAAATTTTGAAATAAGTTTGAAAAGCAGACATTTTTTAAATATGTGAACAATGTATGAAAATGAATAGCCTTTTTAAATTTTGTGAACAAAAACTAAAAAAGAACATTTTTGAACCTCTGAACAATTTTTCAAAAGCTTGAACATTTTCCAATTTGGGGAACAATATTTAAAAAGTAGAACATTTTGTGAAGTTTTAAACAATTTTCTAGCAACACAACCAGTTTTTGAAGAAAAAAGAAAATAAACTTGGAAAAAGAAAAGGAAAAATAAAAAAACATAAAAACGAAGAAAAAAGAAACAGAAATGAAATATATAAAACAAAAAGCGAAAGGAAAAAAGATGAAAAAGAAAAAAATAACTAATAAAGGAACCTCCAAAAGATTGCCAAAACCGGAAAAAACCGACTGGTAACCATCTAGAAAATACCCATAACAAGAAAAAAAAACGTTTAACGGGCCAACCATCCTGAACGCTCGTTGATCTCCCCTTTGCGTGTGCTGCCGGCTACTAACCGCATCGAGCGGCAAATAAGAAAACCGTTTCTCCTAAACCAAACAGAAGAAGAAGAGAACGGAATTTCCTTTTGATGCTCAATGCGTTCGGTAGTCGCCTAAAAATCCCCCTAAAAAAAATTAGTCGCCTATTCACATGGGCGAGAGAGGCGATTCATCTGTCTAGGCCGGCCCATTTAAGTAGCATAGCGTAGTATTTTCTGAACCTGTTTTCTTTACGCGTTTTTTTTTGTTCTTTTTCGTTTATTTGTTTATGATTCTTTTTTACCAAATTCAAAAAAAATGAAAATCATCATAAGCTATTGAGATGTTTTTCAATCACTGTTTCAAAAAACTGCTCATAATTTCAAAGGATCGTTTTCCCGTTTTAGCAAAAGTATTTAGGACTTTACAAAAAAATCAATTTTTAAAAAATTCTAGTATTTACTCAGAATTTCAAAAAGTGACTAAACTTTTAATTAAATTTTCTAAATGTTTACAAAACATGTTTTCTAACAATTTTGTGCTTTTAAAAAATATCCGACCTTTTCCAAACTTCTTCGAAATTTTAAAATTTGTTCACAATTTTGAACAAATCTTGTGCAATTTCAAAAATATGTCATATATTTATGTGTGTAGTCAAAAAGTTGACCATGTGTTCAAACATGGTTAATCTTATATTAAAAAAATATTGACCAAGCGTTTAAAATAATTCTACAAATATGTGTGGAAAAATGTTGATCATGTATTAAAAAATGTTAATCATGTATCCGAAAAATGGTAAGCATTTATTAATGCATTAGATATTCATACCAAAAATGTTCAATATCTATGGAAAAAATTAGACATCAAAAAATATAAGTTTTGAAAAAAAAATCATGTATTTAATTTTTTTTAACGTGTATATAAATATGTTGACTCTTGAATGTGCACTAAAAAATGTTAACAACACTACTGCACAAAAAAGATAACCAATGAAAATCTTCAAAAGCAGGAAGAAACGAAAAGAAAACTAATAAAACAAAAGAAAACAAAGGAAGAAACAAGTAATAAAATTATATCGAAGAAATAAATGAAAAAAGAAAAAAAAATTACCTAGTGAAATTAATTAATAAACGTAAAAAACAGGGGGAATTGTAAAATAGAAGAGACCCATTGAAGAAATAGAGAAAACCGAAGCGAGATAGTGAAGGAATGGTTTGAAAGCAGCAAGCGCAGTTGCGAGTGAACGAAAGGCCCGGACTTTTGCTTTAGCGAGTACCGGAAAACCTTAAGTAAGCGGAGCATATACTGTATGTCGCTTTAACCGAGATCTAGCCGTGACATTTGTTATGGGTCAATGGTTGTCCGGTTGATGGCAAAGCAATTGACTGGTCAACCGTTTACTTTGGGAAAAAGCAAAAATCTCAGAAACACCAAAAGTTGCAAAAAAGAGGAAGCGTTTTTAAACCCAAATAAGTTCGTGGATTAGAAAAACAAATATTCACAAATATTAAAAAAGTTCATGATTTTTGAAACAAAAAATCACGAATTTGAGAAAAATAAACATAACTGAAAAAAGTTTTTCATTTTGGAAAAACTTACTAATTCAAAAAAAAGTTCATCGATTTTGAATTAAAATTCACGAATTCAAAAAATCATCCATTTTGAAAAAAGGTCAAGAATTCAGAAAAAGTTCACATATTTGAAAAAAGTTTGTCCATTTTGATAAACAAAATCATGAATTTGAAAAAAGTTCATCGTTTCCATAAGAGAAAGTTCATGAATTGAAAAGAGTTCATTGATTTTGAAAAGAACATCCCAGGTTTACAAAAAGTTCATAATGTTTTTAAAAAATTACTGAATTTGAAAATGTTCGTGAGTTTCATAGATTTTTATTAAAAAAAGTTCTGAATTTTAAAAAAGAATTCATAAAGTTTGAAAGTTCAGCATTTCGCCGCAATGACTGAACGGGGAGGACTGGAGTTCAAATCTCCCACAACACACCCCTATTTGTCGAAGGTTAAAAAGAAAAAATAATAAGTGGGCCAAGCCGGGGACGAAAGGCGGGCGTGCGCCAAGTTGCAAAAGGCACTGTAATAGATGTTGAAGGCACAAAATAGGAGTTGGGTGAGAGAACTAGTCAAGGGATACCCCTTGCAGGAGCCCAGCAAGAGTAACTTATGTGGGCTGAGTGCACGTCAAGCGGTGCTTTCAGCCACCACCGCGTATCACGTAGTGGGCGCTCCCTCTAGATTTCATTTCCTTATTTTTCTGCACATGTTGTCGGGGTTTAGATGAGTTTTCCCCTTTTTCGGAATTTTTTGGTTATGCTTTATTTTCCCTAGGTTTTGGAGAGAAAAAATATCGTGATTTCTTTTGCGTGATTTTTTTTGGTTTCCGCGAGAAGCACACATTTGCTTTTTGTGAACGCGTAGATTTGTTTCCGTGATAAGCATAACTGCGCTTATCAAAAAGGGAAAAATAATCACAACTTTTTTGCAGGATTTTTTTTGCTTCCATGAAAAGCACAGATTTGCCTCTTGTGGAGGCACAAATTTGCTTCCGTGAAATGTGCTTCTCCGAAAAAGAAAAAATGCGGATTTATTTATTCCACGACTTATTTCAAATGCGTCCTATTATGTAATTCTGCCATAATACATTCATTAAAACCGTACACTGCATATGTTGCAACATTCATAGTTACATATTTCTTCATAGATAGATCGGTATTGACTTGAGGGATGAATCTATCAAAGAATTTTGCATTGGTATTCCGCAAAAAATTGCTCAACAACGTAAATATAGCAATACGACTAAATTTCGAAACAAGGTCAAACACCATACATAATATTCCAGCTTCTACTTAAGATTTCAAACTTATGGACGCCCCGTTGTACTAAATTTTAGCTTCATATTATAGGACCTTTCTAACAAGGGAAAAGCAAACAAGAATGTTGTCAAGGTCATCTATAACACTGGTTGTTCAAAATATGTTACCCCACATGTCTCTATGGTAAGAATTTAAATAACTTAATAAAAATCCTATATACTTGTAATTATTAGATGATATGCAATACTAATGTGCATGTCCTATTCCATAAGACTAAAATCAACAAGACGAAACATCCACTTTTGATTTTCAGAAGAACCCCAGAGCTTATAGTAGGGTCCCAGTATGGGACAGAGTGCACATGAAGCATCCGTAAATAGTTTCTAATGTTTTGGATTCAAGTGTACTAAGCAAGCCATCTTATTGAAATTCACTAACAACACTCGAACAATGCTTTCAATCATGATGCAGAATGCAACACGGACCACAAAGTGGGCACGTACCCAAGAAGTTGTGCCACAACTACCAGACGTGTAGATTATTAAGGAAAAGAGCTCGCCATGCACATTACTTTCAAGCATCGGTGTTTCATCGTATAATTCATCCTCTGGACAATGTATCCGGGAATTAGAAGTGATGATGGCAGCACAATAGTCAGAGGGCAAAAGTGGCAAATGGCATGTTTAAAAACAACATGATAGAAATTGAAATTGTCAAGATGGATCGGCAACGAAAAATCATTGCTTTTGAAAAAGCAACAAGAAAATGGAGGCAATTCTTAGTCATCTCTTAAGAAAGTCGTCACAATCTTCCTAGGAGACTGTCTCAAAACCCAGCAATTACTCATGGTGCATTGTTGTTCGTCGTGATCTCGTGCATCCTATTTCTCATGTTCCATAATATGTCCTCTAGATGCTCATTGTCATATGTGGTACATGTTGTGACAATTGTGAAGTCTCATTGTTAATGAAATTTGTCATGGTAATGTTTCGTTTAAAAAATAGTAATTTAAAGTGAAATCGCCTACCAATTCAAACCATACATGATTTGACGCCATCTAGAACATGTGACGATACTTGTGATGGAAAGCCTTCATCGGTTTGTTGACCCACTTGAAGCACCCATAGCAGCACCGTCTGGATCTAGATGTAAGCAGCAACATCATCATCTTCTAGGCCCATGTTAGCATCATTGACCGGTCAAAACTGACACCTGACTTACTACTGATGGGCACCATCAATAATAAAACCTATACCAGACCCACATGGAAGCAACAATGGTTGCCAATGGGCCAATTTGTCAGAATCATTGACTAGTCAAACCTATGAGCCTATTACTCGTGACGGATTATCGTCACCAAAAATGATTTAAGGTGAAAAATCGTCCTATCATAGGTGACAATTTTGGCCATCGCCGTAAATGGCCATTCGTGACAAAAATGGGTTCGTCACCCAAGACATGATCTTAGGTAATGGAAGAAGTAGTACCGTCAAGATTTTTTTTGTGACGACGCCTCGATGATAGTGGGGGTGATGGCAGGGAACAATCACCACGCCATTTTCACTAACAAAAATGGCCGGGAACCATCACCACAAGTGAGCCGTCACAAAAAATCTCCATTTTGTAGTGGTACACGTGCATGAGATTGTTGACATTGACTTTAAGTCCAAACGTATTATGTGTATCACAATGAAATTTTCCCTTGTCTCTTGATCGTTCTTAGGCCCCGCAGGTACCCAAGTTCCCCGAGGCCGATCCAGGAGGAGACCGGGCAGCAAGTATGGTAGCTAAAAGCAATTCCCCGAGGAAACGTGAGGTGCAGTCATTGAACGCCTAACGCGTAGTTCTGTAGAAATACTTGATAACCGACCTAACCCGCACGACGGTAAGGACATATGGTTGGATAATAGAATCACGGTGTAGAATACGCATGAGTCATGAAGTTATTATGACACATCCCCTACAACATACACATTGACAAAACATAGTAGTGGTGTCTACGAGGACCATGTTGAATATATAGATGAAATCCCAAGTGCAAGTACAAGGTTGCAAGGAAGAGCTTAGCCCTGGCCTACTTTTACTTTAATTATTTCCTGTCTTAGAAATGTGCGGTTTTTGGTCTGGGAAACTGGAAATCTGTGCGACAGCAAATGACTGTCTGAATCGTCTTCCGCATTAGCATTCTCTCCATGGGTTTGATACCCAGGATCACCTCTCGAGAAAAATACAGCGACTATCTACATGTAAACGAGATGAAAGGTGACCAGGGGACAAATGGCCCCCCTGCCGAAGACCACACATGTGAAATATTGTAATCACGGGATAGCCGTTGAGAATGACTCTCGTAGATGACGAGGATAGCATGCCACTAACCAAATCAAGCCATCGATTGCCGAAACCTAGCCGTTTGAGGACCTCGAGAAGAAAGGGCCAACTCACTGTGTTGATCACCTTGGCGATGTCCAACTTGAGAAGAACTGCAACAATCTGAGATGAGTGCATCTTGTGAGTCTTGCACTGAACCAACATGTAGTTGTCATGTAAGCATTGGACTTGAACAAAGGCTCTCTGGTGAGATACCACCAGCCTGGGAAGCTCCACAGCCAGGCGAGTGGCCATCACCTTGGCCACGAGTTTAGGTAGGCTATGAATGAGGCTCG
>CBMN011747033.1:0-11288 GCA_000582825.1 Hordeum pubiflorum | reverse complement strand
GCGCTGGTGGCGGCAGGGGTGGTCTGATCCGGCAATTCCGTTCACAGGTGGTCTCTTTTGACAATTCGACTCAGCAGGTGGTTCTTTTGGACAAAAACTCGTTGTTGTCTCGATCTGACGCTTGGTGGCGTTGTTCCACCGTTAGTCTCGTTGGAACAATCAGGCGGCGACTTCTGCGATAGATCACTTGGAACTTGGAAGAAAAAGGAGGCGGCACCAACCACACCACGCCGAGAATTCGAGTGCATCTTTGTTAGTTCAGTGCACCGGTCACTAGCAGTAGGAGCACGCAGGCTACCGGGAAGCAGGGCGAGCATCGGATACTTCGGATATGTCCGCTTGTCAGCCTTCGCTGATGTGATGCTCGGAGACGGAAGGTTCACGCGAGCCGGGGCTGAAAGCGCTTTATCCACGACTGTAAGGATCGGACCAGTCCGACTCCAAGAACAGTGTGAAATTGAAATGATGACCCGGGTAATATGATCCTTCCTCCGATAGGTCTTTCTAGCACTAACATGGAGAAGGTCTTGAGTCTTCCTAACCCAGTCACTCAATGGAGGAGGTGCCGTCTCTCTCTCTCTCTGTGTGTCACAAGAATTCAGTTTCAGGCTAAATGGCCCTTTGCCAAACTCTAAACTGAGTTCATCTCCTAGAAAATTTGGACCATAATAATGTATAAGTCATATTGTCTTTCCTTCCTTCGAAACTGGGTTTCACCCCGCTATATTAATATAGCAACCATCCGATACAACTATAAGATCATTGCTGGAGCAAACAACACAATCAAGCTCAAAAGAAAACATGAGAAGTGACGAGTTCCTGCAACCGATGTGCCCTTTCCCACCACGCTCCTATGCCTTCGAATTGCCATGTACCAAGCAACACCTTCAAGACGTACTATGACGACAACGACGCTGCTGCCCAGACTGATCCTTGGATTTCTCCGATTTCTTCGGTACACGGAGGGGAGTGGGGAAGGGGTACACCCGACGCCCTTCAAGAAGGGAGGCGGCGCCCACAGGCGTCACTGAGTCGGTGCCGGCAAGAACCAACAGGGATTTCGCCGACCCCCCCTCCCAACCACAACCCCGGACCAACCATCGGCTCCACCATGTTCACCGCCCACCAACATGCACCAACACAGTCTTGAAGTCCTCATCGATGTCTCACCATGGCAAACGCCACGAGGCCGGCCAGACCACGACGAAACAACCGTAGACAGGGGACGGCAGTACCGCAGCCACGCGGGAGGGAACAACCTCCACCGGCTCAAGCTGTAGCAGATCGGATGCAGCAGCAAGGAGCACACCAGGCCAACTGCCCGGCTGGGTCCAGATCGGGCCCGTGAAGCTCCCGCCGCACGTCGGGCCGTAGTCGCCGCCCCCATCGCAAGCCGTTCATCAGTCCAACCGGAGGCGACACGTCGGAGCCAAATCGAGCCCGTCTTGATCCAGATCAGGCCCAAAAGGGCCCAGATCTGGGCCTGCAGGGAGCCGTCGGCCAGGTCCTGCATGGAGCCACCACCGCCGCCCAGTGGCCACGCCTTCGCCTCGTCGCCACCCTGACCTTCGCCGGAGCGCCGCCAGGCGAGCTGCACCGCCACCAGGCCACGCCTTCCCACGCCGAGCGCCCGCGACAGGAACGGATCAAGGACACCCGCCGACGCCCGGGCATCCGAAGCCGTCCACTTGACCACTAGGAGCCAGGGCCACCGCCATGTGGCCGTGCTCTTTGCCAGCACCACACCGCCGCTCAGGGAGCCCGTCATGCGCCTGGCCCTGACGAACGCGGAGGAGAAACCACCCCACCGCCGCCGACGCCGACAGGGCTTCGCCCGCCAGCGTGCTCCGGCGATGGCGAGGTGAGGTGGAGGAAAGGAGGCCAAGGGTGGCGGTGGCTAGGGTTAGCCCCCCCCTCGCTTATTCAACTCTTAGTTGCATAACATTTACTTAAACACTGTCATTCTTTAGCGGTTTTGTTGAACATCAATGCACGCGAGGCTGAGGGTTCACAACATAGGATATCAAGACCTCCTCTTATGGTCAAGACTCCATGGAGTATCAAGACATCCTGTTGCAAAGCGAAGAAGATTCCTCTTGGAATTGAAGTCTTCCATCTCTTATGATTTGATGATGAACTATCTTTTCTTTGTCTCCTTTTTCACTTTGGATGTGTTGAATCTATGCGACCTCTCTTGTGAACCTCTTAATTATGAGATGTGTATGTTGGCTTGTGGATGTTTTCCTTAAAATTCTTATCTCCCTTGTGTGATTTCCTTGTGATCCACCCTTTGGGTGTGAGTTCTCCGTGTTCTTCCTTGAACCCATCTCTAATTAATGAAGATTGGGTCACCCATATGGTCCGTCCCGTATTATTTAGTACTCGAGCAAGGTTACCACGAACTAAATCCCCTACCCTCCATATCAAGCCTATTTTTCTTTGCCTCTTGCATAATTCAAAAATTATTGGAAAATGGCTAAAAGTCAACTTCAAGTTATTTGGTAAATTTTGTGAGAATTGGTTGGTTTTGGTACACGATTCTCTCGCAAAACTAGTTGATCTATATTCCTTTGCGTGAATCTACTCATAATTTTCTTTCCAATTTCTAACTCGCTAAGATCGGATCACTACATGATTTTGGTGTAAATGACAACATGATTAATGTTTTAATTATATGCTTGAGTCTATAGTGCCACGACATATTTGAAGACAAGCATACATGGTCGAAGACCTCTTAAAAGAGAAAAGGAGGTAGTATCTTATTGTTCTATTGTATCTGGAGTCAATAGGAAAGCCGTATTATTAAGAGGGGTTGCACCATGAAAATTTTGTGGAATCCAATGCACGTACATTGACATGTAAGCACCCATGAAAGTCCACATGGCAAGAGAGAGCATCACCATTGTCCATTTGTTATGCCCAGCTTCTAGTCAACCGGACCCTCTGAGGCAGCCTTCTAACACTAGAGAGAGTTTGTGAATTATTGCAAACCTTTTTGTTGACTCCGAAACTGCTCGGAGGGATCCCATAAACGCCATGGCCCGAACCATACGGGCTTAACAAAAAGTTTGCAACGCAGTTTGCAAACCTTCTATTGACCATGAAGCCTCCGGAGCACGCAAAATACATGGTTAAATGTTGGATCTGGGGGAGAGGGATCACCGATTTGAAGCCAACTTATTCCTCATGAAGAAGGTGACGACTCCATCATCTCCTCCATTAAGAAAAGCTCTAAACCTTTGAGGTCTACCTCCCTAGCCACTCACAACTTGTCAATACTTTAGGAAGAGCAAGAGGAGACACCCGGTCTACCCTTTCACCAATAGCAAATTGAATTTTCCTTGATCCTAGGTGGATCTTGTTACGGTTGGAGTTGTTGGGGCTCGTAGATGGTACAATTGGGTGGGTGCATTCAATTTTAACTACGATGGTTTTGAGGCTCATCCGTTGGGATGACTTCAAAGGAGAATAGGGTGAGCCATTAATGGCATTCAGGGAGCTTTAGCTCCCACACCTCTCCAATGGATATTAGCACTCCCCAAGAGTGTGAACTTCAAGATACATTATCTTCTCCAACTTGTGTTTAATCGTATTCACACTACTTTGTGTTTTGCTTGTTTCTTAATTTGTTGCTCTTACTTGTTGCTAGTTTGCTTGGTGCATCATGTAAATTGTTCTCAGCATAGAACTTTATCCACACCATCCAAATTTGTAAGCAAACCTAAAAAGTTTGTAGTCTCCTATTCACTCCTGCTAGTAAAGTGATTCGACCATTTTTTAATTTTTATAGGACAAAGTCAATTTCAAGTGATTTACTGGTTTTCATCATCAATATTTTGCAAAACTAGGTGATCTAACTTTCTTTCTGTGGCTTCCGCCCAATTTTTCTTTTGCACATCCAAAGATCGGTTGACCCTGAATTACGTATGCCTGGGTAAAAGACTTATAGAGTCAAGGCAGGGGCTCGATTATGGGCAGACGCCTGTCAACTTGATGGGTTACAGCCGCTGCACTGTAGATTTCTTAAATTAGGCCCCTTGGATATTGGGGACCCTCTTCGGCCACACGAGGCGCAAGCCTGGTGTTCACCTCGCTCGAACGGACGAAATATACAAAATATGCAAAAGGTAAAAAAAACAAGAGAGAACAAAAATCTGTAGAGAGAAAAATGAAAAAAATGGAAAACGGGAGAAATAAAAAACCGAAACAGAAAATCACACAATTAAAAAAACGAAGCCAAGAACGCAGCGGGTGAGCCCACCCATTGCTCTCAGCAAGCCTTGTCTATTTGACGATTGCGAGCGGCAAATAGGATGGCATTTCCTAAACGACCCCTTAAGAGCCCGTTTATTTGATACCTGCAAAGCTTCGACCAGCCCATCTTAGACTTACATTTTCTTGTTTGTAAAAACTTCAAAACAAGAGCCCTGTGGAGATTCCAACTCTGCACCCGTAGGGTGTGTATGGTAACCAACCAGACAACTTTTCCGGTTGTACTAGTTTCCTTCTTTTATACTTCTTAACCAATGTGAATCTGCCTTGTGTTCTTTCTTTTTTTGGTTTTTGTTTTGGTATTTTTTTTATTTTTCTCATTTTTCGAAATTCATGAATTTTTCAACATTGATGAATTGTTTTCAAAGTTGATGAACTTTTTTCAATTTTATGAATATTTTTTTTAATTCGACGGACTTTTTTTCCAAATCGAGGTAACTTTTTTTTCAAAATCGATGGACTTATTTCAAATATGATAATTTTTTCCCAAATTTGATGAACTTTTTCTAAAATCGATAAACAATTTTCAAATTTGTTGATTTTTGTTTCAAAATTGATGAACCTTGTTTTCAAAAAAAAATTAAGTTTGTGAACATTTTTCCAAAATCCATGAAAATTTTGCATTGCTACCGCCATTGAAAATTTTACGATTTTGTGAACTTTTTTAGAAAATCAATGAACTTTTTTCTAAATTACCGACATTTTGTACTTTCTAGGTTATTTTAGAAAACAGGTGTAAATTGTTTCCCCGAACCAGCAGTTTTTTCTCCATGGCAGCTACCTTTTTTTTTCTTGAGTAAACCCATGGCAGCTACCTGGTGCAAGGCTAACGAACGATCGGGGCGAGTGACGCGCCTAACCGGCCGGCCCAGTTGTCCCTCGGTGCAGGCGCTGGTTCTACTTACACGCGCTAAAGGCGCTGAATCGCGAGTCCCAAATAGGATCCACCTCCTGTTGCATGGGAGCTCCTATGCGCCGTATTTTGCGGCGAGTAGCCGCTCGACGGACACAGACGCAGTGACCTGGGACGGCCCAGTAGGCGCGCGAGTACTGTAGCGATATTTCAGTTCTTTTTCCTTTTTCTGTCATTTATTTCATTTTCTATATATTTTTATTTCCTTTTCCTTCTCTTTCTTGTTCTTTGAAATTTCATTTCTTTTCAAAATTAAAAAATATGTTTAGAAGCTCAAAAAATGTTCCTATTATTATTTTTTATTCACAAATTCAAAAAATGTTTGCATGTTTAAAAAAACATGTTCACCTTTCAGAAAGTATTCATTACTTCGAAAAAGTTCGGGATTTTTGAAAAAATATTCATGTTTTCAAATTTGTTTGGGAGTTTCATAAAATGTTTTCCTGATTTTAAATTTTGAAGAAATAAAAAAAAATGTAATTCTTGAACACTTTTTGAAACACAAAAAGAATTATGAAAATCTTGAACAAGTTTTTAGAATGAGACTAACTTTTAAAACACGAACATTTTATGTAAACCGTGAACAAATTTTGAAAAGGAGAAGAATTTTTGAAACACAAATATTTTTATGGAATCATGATTTTTTTGTTGAAAAACAAAACATATTCTTAAATCCATGTTTTTTTTTCAAAATACGGAAAATTTCGAAAAAGCGTGCAGTTTTTTGAATACAAGAACAATTTTTGAAACTCGAATATTTTTGAAATATGAACACATTTTGAAAGCAAAAACTTTTTTTGCAATTCATGATTATATTTTAAAGCACGAACATTTAAATATAAATTGTGAACAAAATTTTGAACACGGGAACAGTTTTTGAATTTCAAAATAAAAAATAGAAAATGTCAAACAAAAGGAATAGGAAAATAAAAAAATAAAAAAATGGAAAGGATAAAAATGAAACGAAAACAATAACATTTTGGAAAAACAAAAACATTTTTTGAAAATCCTGAACATTTTTTGAAGTTATGAATATATTTAAAAGAGGGCAATTATTTGAAATTTAGAACTTTTTTATACAATCAAGTACATTTTTTGAATTTTAAGAATAATTTTTGAACATGAACTTAGTTTAAAAAAGATAAAATAACCTTGAAAAAAAGGAAAAAAGAAGAAACAGAAAACAAAAGAAGAAAAAAGAAAGAAAAAGAAACAGAAAAAAAGGAAAAAGGAAAAAAAAACAAAAAAAACGGTTCAGGGAACCTCCTAGAAGGTTCCCAAAACCGGTGGCTAATCGATATGGCCATGCCTCTCGAGGAACGGGAAAAAAAGAAAATCGTTTTCATTCCTTCCCGAGAGGCACGGCCGTGCGTCTCGAGGAAGCAAAAACCGTGCCACACACGCAAGCAAAACTGTGCCTCTAAAGGAACAAAAAAATAGCATTATTTCCTTTCCGAGAGGCACGGCCCTGCCTCTCGCGAAAGCAAAACATTGCCTCTCGAGGAACGAAAAAAAAGAAAACGCCTTTTTTCCCTTTCCGAGAGGCACGGTCGTGCCTCTCACTGAAGCAAATCCGTGCCTCTTGCGGAACAAAAAAAACACATTTCTTCACGCAAAAGAAATATTTTTTGATTTTTTTGTAGCTAAGAAAGACCGGTGGAAAACCGAAACGCCAAAAAAACTCGGGAAAAACCCATCTAAAAAGTCAAAAACGCGTGCGGAAAAATAAGAAAAACAAAATTAAGAGAAAACGCCCAGAGCGCGACACGTGGCGGAGACTGAGAACACACGAAATGGCGGCGCCCGAGAGTGATCCTTTGAAGGCTCCCTAAGGAACGCTCCTCAATTAGTTGCTCCCAAGAGAAGCCACCTAGGGTTTACTGGAGCTTCTTATTGGTGCTTCCGGCGCCAGTTGCCTAAGCTGGTGCCCACGCAACTTAATCTGTGGGCCTGCCCTTATAGGTTAGCGCTTGACCGTTTCATCGATAGCATTTACAGCTCGCTACCCCTAAAAAAATAGTCAATCGTTGATTAATATAAAACAACAAAAAATCACAAAAAGCGAGAAGGTTTACAAATTAGAAAACGTTCACAGATTTTGAACAAAAAATCACAAATTTTAAAAAGAATTCACTGAATTTGAAAAACAATATTGATTTGGATTTTTTTAATTGATTTTGAAGAAAGTTCATCAGTTTTGAAAAAAAAATCATTGTTTTTATGAAAAAAATCATCGAATTTGAAATATGTTCATTGAAAAGTTCACAAATCTAAAAAAAGATCATTGAATTCCAAAAAAAATTCATCGAATTTCAAAAAAAAAAATATCGATCTAAAGAAAAGTTCATGTATTTGCAAACAATTCATCGGACCGGGAAGAAGAAAAAGAAAAAAAAAACAGAAAACGGAAAACAAAAAAGGTAAAAGAAAAAAAAGGAAAAGAAAGAATAAAAGAAGAAACAAGTTCAATCTTACCAGATCCTGCTGGGTGACGGGGTGGTTCGAATCAGGATCAGCGAGCTTCTTTTTACGGATTAAAACACAGAAGAAGAAAAGAACACTAGATAGACCGGCCCAGCGCGGGTCTGCCAGGGTTTACCCCCGCCACATGTATTACTTAAGTAGTTCTAAGAAAACTTGGGGTGCATATTGTCTTGGCGTACTTGTACGTTGTCTGGGCTTATTGCTCCTGGCATGGTTGGGCACTTCGGCTGCACACTGCACTCAGAAAAATGAAAACTCCGTGTGACTAAAAAAAAAACTCCGGTTGGACACGACGAGCTAACAATTGATTACTCTGTGTTGTAAAAAAAACAATTGATTACTCTGTTGTAGGCTACTGGATGCTAGATGAACTGCATAGGAAAATGTTTTTACGTCTAGTGAATTTTCCAAATAAAAACTATTATGTTATTAAATAATTAAATATAATTACTACTCCATCCATCCAAAATAAGTGTTGCATCTTTAAATTAAGGTTGAATTAACCTCGGTTCAAAGCTGCGACACATTTTTTGGATTGGAGGAAGTAATAATCATCGGGTTTCATATTCTACCCACGACTAATCAGGTTACTCCATGGATGAAGACAAAAACCCATACACCATTCGGGTCGGGTGTCCATGGTTACCGGAACCGGGCTGGACTACCATCTAAGATGATGATGTTACGTGATGCCAACAGAGAGATTACCTTTTTGGCATGTCGAATTGTAACGGCACATTGGAATCTGAGCTTGAAGCCTACCGTGGAGGAATTATATTCTCTCTTCGACACACCCGTTTATTATTCTTGAGTTGGAACATGTAGTGGCAATTTTAAATATTTCATCTAATGACCCAATGCTCATGTTTGGTCGCGGTATGTGAACATTGTTAACGTGGATAGAAGCTTCATCAATGGGGATAAAGAGATTAAGTTTTTTTTTGCGAGGATAAAGAGATTAAGTTAGTAAAAGCAAGAGGCAGCTAGCAGAATAAGTTTAGCCTTGAACTAGCTTCATTTGTGAGAATAAGTTTAGCCTTGTACTAGCTTCCTTTGTGGTATAAGTTTAGTCTACAACCATGGTCTGGCTAGGATCTTCTCCAGATGATCTTGAATGTACACATGCAACAAACAATTATATGCCTAATGATTAATAAAGCCTATCTATTTTCCCGCAAAAAATGAATTTCCTGTGGGCATGTTGCCAGAAAAAGAAAACGATGAAAAACCACTCCAGGATATCCATAAATGGCTACCTATTCCATTGACCTAATACACAAATGAACAATGATTGCTTAACTTAATTAACCAAAGTTGCCAAATGTCATCATTTGGTTATGTCAGTGGCAAATGTCAGCATTTGGTTATGTCAGTGGTTGAGAAACCTAGCAAGTTGAAATTGTTAACTTGAGGGGCGACTGTCTACAAGGATTAATGGCCATCCGAACCGTTGCCACATATAGTTAGGATAAAAACAATGGCCATAAATAATGGAAAGCATGACATGAACTTAGATCTTGAATGATTTTGCTCTATTTGGATATTCCAGTGTAGCGAGCTATGCATGACGCCACGCACAGATGATTACGCTGGGTGAGTAGTTATGTGACTAATCTAAAATGATTTACATCGCCAAAAAAACTCGGCATATATTTAGTACTACTTGTGTTGCATACTTGCATATATAGCGGCCAATTCCCTGCTCAGCCTCCAAGAATATAGCTCAAAGCTTGCAGACGAGCTACCCGGTAGTTGACACGGCTAGAAGCTAGAGCGATTCGTCGACCGGCCATGTCGCTGTCCTCGAGCTCCAACAACACGCTGCCCTACTCGGCGAACGGTGGCAGCTACAGCACCCACGACACGCTCGCCCTCCTCGTCATCGGCTTCGGCGTCACCGCCGTCTGTGTCTTCATAATCGCGCTATTCGATTGCCTGTGCTGCCGCCCGCGCCGTGCTGGCGGCCGCAGGATCGTCTTCGTGGGCGCCCGGCCGTTCTTGGTGCGTGGCGGCGGCGATGGTGGGCTCAGCCCCACGGCCGTGGCCGCGCTGCCGTCGTTCTTGTACCACAGAGGCGTAGCCGTCAGCGGCAACGACGACACGGACGGTCGCGGCGAAGGCAGCGGCGGCGGCCGCGGGTGGGCGCAGTGCGCGGTGTGCCTCAGTCTGGTGAAGGAAGGGGAGGTGGTGAGGCAGCTGCCGGCGTGCATGCACCTGTTCCATGTAGGCTGCGTCGACACGTGGTTGCGCTCCCACTCCACTTGCCCTCTGTGCAGGGCCACGGTAGAGGCTCCTTCCAAAGACCAGGTGCCTCCTGTGTGATCAATGCGAGATTTATACAGAGTTTTCTGTGCTATGTAGCATATTTTTGTACATATCAGATGTAGAAATTACTGTACTATGATGAGTGCGTACCGAGAATTCTGCACCAAACTAGTTTCACGTGTTCTGTTCTCTACCCTTTCTCCGGATGTCTTTGTTCATGCTTGAATGTAGATTGGGGAGGATCGACTGTGAATAGAAGGACGACATGGTTGATCCAGTCTGATTCGTTCTTGACATAAAAGTCTCTTATTGGTTCTTGAGATTGACTTGTAATAGAGAAAGCATCTTCATAGTCAATGGGCTTTCATTTCTTCTAATCCTTTTTTTTCTAGCAAGAAATCTGGACTGGGGACCACACTATTGGTCGACCTCACTGGGGTTGGTGTTGGCCGCAAATGATATATGCCACCTGTGGCAGCAGATAAGCGATCGGGATTGGGACGACCCACTTGACAGTTTTTTTTTTTTTGCGGGGTACATAAAAGCATCCAATATGTTCTTGACATTGACTTGTAATAGAGAAATCGTCTTCATAGTCAACGCGCTTTCTTTGGGGTTTTTTTCAAGATATTCTAGCTGAGGCCTACTCTATTGGTCAACCACACCGGCGTTGGCGCTGATTCGGTAGGGTTTGGGCGGGTCTCATCTTGCAGGAATTGGAACTTTCATATTGTTATTAAGATCACATCGGAGCCGAACTCACCCCCTAATATCATGTACACACAACTACATTATGAGATCTGATCAATACTAAGAAATGAGAAACGCCCTATAACAATGTCCGTTTCATGCCCACCATGATATTGCACATGATTCTTCATGCAAATTTCACAATCAAAACCATGTAGGGGAACATGCTACACAACATAAATTTTATAGTACATGATCTCATCCAGGAACACTATGAAGGTGCAGATTAATGATCAAAGCAGAATAGATGTTGGTGAAGATTCGTTGATTCCCTCATCTAGGTCAAACCTCCCAGTCGCGAGAATTTCACCTAGAAGCCGATCTAGTATTGGAGTAGACGGTACCTCAGACATATCCACGCGTACCGACCTAGAGGTTCGACAACACTCCATGACCAGCACAGAAAAACCATCAAGAAAAACTAAAGAGAGAAGAACAACCTAGTGGCGTCCCGGTCTTGTTCCAATCTAGATCGGAGGAGAGAACTTAGGCGCGGGGAGCAAGTGAGGAGGAAGCCATGGCCTTTTGGTGTGCCTTGGTGCACACACACTTATTTATAGGTGGAAGAGTTAGGGGGTTCGGACGACATAGGGGGGGGGGGGGG
>CBMN011747005.1:0-11658 GCA_000582825.1 Hordeum pubiflorum | reverse complement strand
GGCGACACCGTGTGGCCGCGTGGCGGGAGAGGGACGCGCGTCGGTGCACGTTCACAGCGCCGCTTCAATGGAAGGCTGACCGGCGGCAGCGCCCGGTCACTTCGCCTTGAATCCCCGTGGGAAACCGAGGCAATGAGGACGACGAAGCGCCCGGTCTCGCTGACACGGCGGGTCCACCCGTTTTCGCGCCAAAAACCTTTCCCCCGGCGCCCCAAGCTCTCCCCAGCGCGCCGGGTTCGGCCTGGGTCCGCCGGCGCCAATTTCGGCCTGAACCGGCGGAAATTGGGCTCCTGGGGGCGCGACTGGCCCGATTTTCGCCCGCCGGCGATAAAAAAATGGCCTTGGGGAGGCCTGTTGGGGGGCGGCTGGAGATGCTCTTAGGAGCTAAGGCCATTTACAATTGGACCCCTATATCCTTTCTAAATGATTGAAACGTCTTTTCAATTAATGTTCGGTCAAAAAAATTGATCCAACCGAATCCCTCACTTTTTTCTTAAACGTCCGAACTAATCGGTACACCTCATATCCATCTCAAATGAATGGAGGATATGAGGGCTCGCGGATGCGTCCGGGCGCGTCCGGTCAGTCAGCCACGTAGGACGTATCCCCACCCTGAACCACATATTCTCTTTCTTTATTCATTCTTTTTTTCTCTCTCTTCTTCTCCACCAATCACATGCAAGTGACCGGACATATGACCAAAAAAAAAGAAATACGGCTGCGTAGACGAAAAAATAGGGGCTCAAAACCGAACACGTCCGGTTACTGACCGGGCGCGTCCGCGGACGTTTAGGGGATCATATCTGCTAAATTCGACTATAGATGCTCTAAGATTACAACATTTTAGTCCACAAGCTCAAGATAAATGGATCCACCAAGGGAAAAGCAATGGATATTCATCCATCATGATGTATAGCTGCTTAAAAGCTGATATCGATGCCATGTATTGTCCAATTGGCTCCGAGAAAATGTTACTCCCTCCAATCCAAATTGACGCAACTTTAATAGTCCTTTTTTTTAAATATAAGCCTTTTTAGTTATTTTAATATGGACTACATACGAATGTATATAGATGTATTTTAGAGTGTAGATTCATTCATTTTACTTCGTATGTCGTTCATATTGAAATCTCTAAAAAAGCTTCTATTTAGGAATCGAGGGAGTACAACTTTATAGGGAGTAGCAAACTCATGCATATAATTGTTTTTTGGCTCCCGCTTCATGGCAGAGCCAACACAATAAATCTCTTTAGGAGGAAATCTATGCATCTTGATTGTTATGAGTGTCTTTTGCAATGAGAAAGCTGAAGAAACATCAATGCATATGTCTGTTATGGACTGCCCTTACTGTCAAGACTGTTGGGCAAGCATTCTTCCAAACAAGCAAAGGTGAATCTCCAGGTTTGATGAAACCAAAGGAAATTGCCATTAACATAATCATCTTAGGTTGCTGGAACATTTGGAACCAAAGAGCACGCACGCACACACGCACGCACGCTAGGGAGTTTGCTTGGACAGAGTACTCACTTATTTGGTTGCCACATAACACAATCCTTTCGTGGATTTTTGTAAGTCTACTGTTCCCTAGACATACCAGCTATCTTCATCGTGTCCGACACTAAAACCTAAATAAAGTACTCCGTGAAGCAAAGAATCTTCGAGTACTAAACTCTCAAACGCATAGTTTTCTTCCATTCTTCTCCGGCAAGAACCTGCCCAACCATGCTCGTAGGTCCGGATGTGGTGCCACCCTCCGACGACAGGTGCAGCCCCACCTACCCCCTTCCAGCCTGGTGGTTCCGGCTAGCATTGGCTTCCTCATCCACGATTCCATGCCCGGCGGCTATGGGATTGCTCAGCTTCTGGCCAGGGAGAAATCTCTGCTCTGCTTGCGGTGCTGGCTGCGGCGGCGCCCGCGGGTGTCGTCTTTCCTTTTTGAAGGTGCTGCCATGGCCTTTATGTCAAAGGGCCATAGGCCGATCTTTATTAGATAGAAGAGAGGGTACAACCGAACCGCCAACAGTCTAGGCGATCTAGAGCCGATGGCTCAATCCAAAAGACAAAACAGCCACTCCAACCCAGAGGGCATAAAAACAAAAGACAGCCTCAAGCAGAGAGGTCTACGACACACCCAGTTGCCCTCCACACAGCAATATCCTCACGGATCAGATCAAGGACTCTGTTGGCGCTGCTGGCAATGTGCTGAAAAATACTTGCATTCCGCTCCTTCCAGATCCTCCAATGCACCAGGATAGCAATGGTGTCGAAATTATGCCTGTCCTTCTTGTGGATTTCTTTTCTTGCTGACAGCCACCATTCCTCCGTGGTACTGCAAGTGTCGTCAGGAATGGAGAAGTGCTCTCCCGTCCATTGCCTGAAGATGCTCCATAGGTGCTGCGTATATCTGCAATGCACAAAAAGATGCGTGCAGTCCTCCGGTTCCGCCAAGCAAAGGGGGCATGTTGTGTTGGACGGCCAACCTCGCCGCAGCAGATTGTCTGCCGTGAGACAGCGCCTATGCACAACGAGCCACATGAAGAACCGACAGCGAGGCGGTGCCTTTGACTTCCAAATTGGTTTGTAGCACAGAAAACGAATACCAGCCATGAAGAACATCCGGTATGCACTGCTAACAGAAAAGCACTGGTTATCCGTCAGCCTCCAAATCAAACGATCAGTGGCCTCAGGTGTCAGTACAGTGGCCTGCGAGATGTCCCAGATTTCGAGGTATTGAGCAAGCGCCTGAACCGAGGGTCCTCCCCTTATGTCTCGGATCCAGGCATGATTATGCAGCGCCTCCTTGACAGACCGACCCGAGTCGCGCACGAAAGAGAAGAGGGCAGGAGCGACCTCGGCGATCGAGCGTCCTACAGGCAACCAGTTGTCTGTCCAGAATCGCGCAGACTCGCCGTTGCCCAGCGAAACAGAACATGCCGCATCAAACATTGTCGCTACTTCCTTCTCCGAGGTGTCCGGCAAGCTGTGCCAGGGCCTTTCCTCTGTCGCCCATCTGAGCCAAGGCCATCGGCATCGCAATGCCAGCCCAAAAAAACTGAGGTTAGGCAAACCGAGGCCACCCAACTCCTTGGTCCTACAAACCCGTGTCCAAGGCAGTAAACAATGGCCCCCGTTGATGTCATCCTCGCCTTTCCAGACAAAACCTCGGCATCTCCTCTCAATAATCTTAATCACCCACACAGGCAGTGGGAGTACTGACATGAAGTGGATGGGAAGAGCCATGAGAACTGAGCTTGTTAGAGTCAAACGCCCAGCAGCAGCCAACATCTTCGGCTTCCAACCTTTCATCTTGCTAGAGTATTTATCAACTAGGGGCCAAATATCATTCCTCTTCAGCCGATAGATCGAAAGGGGAATTCCCAAATACTTGAAAGGAAACTGTTGCCTTTGGCACTGAAAGTGCTCCGCCACTGTGTTCTCCACCTCGTCATCGCAGCGGATACAGGTTATGGTGCTCTTTGGAGGTTAATCCGAAGGCCCGAAGCTTTACCAAACAGATCCAGAATGCCAGCTAACACCTGGAGGTCCATAGTAGTCGGCTTAAAGAAGAGGACTGCATCATCAGCAAAAATAGATGCCCTGGGCGTGCTGCTGTCAAAACCAAGGGGCGAGAGAAGGTTCTGTTGTGTAGCCCAGAGCAGCATGGCATGCAAAGTGTCCATGGACAAAATGAAGAGGGCAGGTGATAACGGATCCCCTTGCCTCACCCCTTGACCGAGAGCAAAGGATGCCGACATCTCTCCATTGATTAGCACTGAGGATGACGCGGAACTGAGAAGACCACAGATCCAAGAACACCACCTCCTCCCAAAGCCTCGATTTCTCAAAACTTCAAGAAGGAATTCCCATGAAAGAGTGTCAAAAGCTTTGGAGATATCAATTTTCATGAGCACCACCGACCTCTTACTCTGGTGCAGCATCTTAGCAGCGTTACGCACAAACTTGAAGTTTTCATGTATGCTACGGTTGGAGATAAAAGCACTTTGGGCTTGTGAAATAATATCCGGCAGCAAAAGTGTCAGCCTGACTGCCAAGACCTTGGCAAAGATCTTGGCGGCTCCATGAATAAAATTGATAGGCCTGAAGTCCCCAAGTTGTAGCGAAACGTCCTTCTTGGGCAGAAGCGTTATGATAGATGAGTTCAGACCACCAAAAGAATGGAAACGCCCCTCATGTAAGGCATGCATCACAGCCATTAGATCCTCTGCAATAATGTCCCAGCATTTCATATAGAACAGCCCGGAGAAACCATCGGGACCTGGAGCGCGGTCAGTTGGCATGTCAAAAACCACTTTCCTGACCTCCTCCATGGTGAAAGGCATCTCCAGGGCCCTCGCGGATTCTGGTGAGATTTTGAGCAGGCCGAGCTCATCAAGATTAACCAAACAGCTCCGGGCTTTGGGCGTGCCCATCAGATTTCAAAAGAAAGAATGCGCGAGGTCTAATTTCTCATCCATAGTGGCCACCACACGAGCACCATCCTTAAGGTAAGGAATTAAGTGTTTCCTCCTCCTACCATTCGCCTTCATGTGAAAATACTTGGAATTGGCATCCCCCTCCCGTAGATCTCTGACCTTGGCGCGCTGCCGTAGGCGAACGCGCTCCAGAGATGCCAGAGCCAGACACTTCGCCTTAAGGAAAGCTCTTAGTTTTCTCTCTTCATCAGAAAGCAGTCGGGATTCTTGAGCGACATCAAGCCGTAGAATGATCTCATTGGCAATCCGAAATTGCAGGTTCATAGTGCTTTGTTTCCATTGTCCCCATCTTCTGAGAGCCTTGGCAGTACGCTGGAGCTTGGTGCTTAAGATATGCATAGGGTCTGAACTAGCAACCTCCTCCTCCCAAGATTCCTTGACTAACTCCAAGAACCCCGGCAACTTGCACCAAAAAATTTCAAACCTGAATCTGAAAGACCTCGGACGTGCTCCGGACACCGAGAGCAGCAAGGGACAGTGATCAGAGATATTAGAGCTCAAGGGGTGCAGGTCGCTGATCGGGTAAATATCCTCCCAAGCACTGTTGAAGAACAACCTGTCAAGTTTAGCCATGATCGGGCGGTCCTGCCCGTTGCACCAAGTAAACTTCCTTCCAACAAGAGGCATCTCGTGCAGGCCCAATTTGTTGATTGTGTGGCGAAACTTGTTCACCATCCTTCTGTTAGCTCTACCCGTGCTGCGTTCCTCCTCATGACGCACCAGATTAAAATCACCGTTAAGAATCCACGGGCACTGTACCTGCTCTCCTAAGCCTTCAAGCTCCTCGAGAAATCTCACTTTGTCCTGATCAGCCTGAGGTCCATAAACAGAAGAGACCATCCAAACCTTCCCATCCGTCAGAGAAGTTACTGTAGCAGAAACAGAGAACTCCATCTTCTGCACAGCCTGTCAGATTTCCAGGCGATCAAAATACCCCCTCTAGTGCCATCAGCCGGCAAAGCCTCAAAACCATCAAAACTAGGACCCAGAGTCTGGTTAAGCACAGAGGCATCCAACACATTCAACTTAGATTCTTGGAAACACAACAAGGACACATCACAGGTCTGCATGAACAAGCGAATGGAGCTGCGCCTAGTGGGGTTATTCAGCCCCCGAACATTCCACACCAACATACCAAAGGATTCAGCCATGACAAACATACACACCCACAGACCACACAGACAGCACTGCAGCACTAAGCACCACACGGCTCAACACACTCTGGAAGGCTGAAAGCAGCGAAGTCGAATTGATTGGGTTCATCAAACCCCGCACCCTCAGGATCGAAGAGAGCCGCCACCGCCCTGATGTGCTGTGGTGCCAGCGGCTTGTCGAAAAGCTTCAAGTAGTAGTCCATAGCCTCCTTAGAGATGTGCTCTTCACCCTCAATGACCCCCAGAGTTCGCAGAAGAACCATTTGTGCGCGCTCCACCGGCCCCTGGCGCACGCCATCATCCCGCTTGGAGAGCCTAGCACTCCTTCTCGGGGTGAAGTTAGGTGGCAGCGGCTTCTTGCGTCTTGCCGACGCGGACGCCGCCGGCCTTGGCCCAAGGATGGAGACGGTAGGCGAGACCCCGAGCCCCTGAAGCAGAGTTTCAGCTGCCGTCCTGGGGCCAACCATCGAGCTATCCCCCTCCGCCAGGGAAGGAGGAAGCGGAAGCAGCTGGTGTGGCGCCAGGGGGACAGCAATTGGAGTACGCACTGGGCTCGTGCCACCTGAGAGGGGCTCTAGCTGGGTCTCGGGGATCGTCAGTGGCGGCAGACCCGCACTGGGCCTCTGAACGGCTGGCTGCAGCGAGACCCGAGGAAGGCAGAACAGCGGCTGCACCTCCGAGTCAGCCTGCTCCTTCCTGAACACAGCCGGAGGGGGGGAAGGGCTCCAGGTCCCCGACGGCACACCCGTAGAGGGGGGCCTGACCACGGCGTCTCCCGCATCCGGGCTGAAGGAGAGGCGTCTTGGGGAAGGAGCACACACCGAGAAATCCTTGCCGAAGATAGGAGTGAGCCCCCTCGCCTCCGAGCCCACCGCCGTGCGAGCAGCTGAAGAGAAGCCTGACGGAGTGTCGACGCAGGCCGCCGAGCCCACCGCAGTGGAGGCCACCGAGGCCAGGGAAGAAGCCCTGGTCTGCACCATGTTCGGGGATGAGGCGAGGGCCACGGCACGCGCCCTGGACCGCTCAGAGTCAGTAGACGCGGCCGGGGACGGGTCCAGGCGTCGACGCGGCAGCTCCATACCCCCAGCCGGCGCGAGGAGGCCGTTCACGCGGTGAGTGCCCCAGTCACCAGCAATGCCCAGACCGCCAGGCCCGCCAAACGGATGACCGCCAGAACGAGGGGTATTGCCTTTCCCTTCCCCATCGATCCTCCCCCTATAGCAGCTGCGGGAGTAGTCGTGCCTCCTTGCCAAATCTTCATCATCATCCGGCTCAAAGTTTGGCCGCAGCTCCATGTAGGGAACCGTGCGATCCACCACATCCAGGACGTGGATGGTGAGCGGATGGATCAGCGTAAGCCTCTCTGTTGGTGGTGAAGGGGACGGCGGCGCCACCGGCCAGTCTTCGTCCATCGTGTTCGGAAGACCGGACGGCTCGGGCACTTCGAGGTCGTAGATCTTGGGGATGCCAGACGGGTTCCGCATCCAGGCGGTGACATCCAGCTGCCAGCGATCATCCGGCGGGAGGATCTCCACCAACTGACCTTGAAGATTATTGATCAGCTGACTGACAGTACCCCATTCCCAGGCGCTAGCCGGCAGGCCCTCGATGCCCAGCTTACAGAAGAACTCCAACTTGCCGCTGGTCGCCTGCGCGCTTTTGTGCCAGCGCTGGAATGCGATGGGAGCGCCCGCGCATCTGATCCGGCCAGATTCGCGGAACACTCTGTCACAATCCTCTGTTGAAGCAAAGGTAAGGAAGAAGTCAGCGGGGTGGGTGACCTCCACCCGAACATGGCGCCTCTCCACCCCACAGCACCGGGCCAGAGCTTGCACCAACGCCTCCGGCGACACCGAGGGCCGCCTGCCCTGCACCGAGGCAAGCAGAGCCCGATTGCGGAAGTCCGCCTCCAGCGCATCCATGCCTGGCGTGCGGGAGATGATGCCACCCCCCTGGCTGGCCGCAGATCTGGATCGCCATGGGTGAGCACCTCACCGGGGAAGCGGTCCCGAGCCAAGGGAGGGTAGTGCGCCATGGTGCGCGGCGGCGGAGGGGGGATACGGGAGGAGGAGCTCTCACGCGACGACTGGCTGAGCACCGCAGGAATCGGATCTCCGCGACGGCCACGAGAGGGAGGAACCGGGCGCGCAGGAGGAGCGGTGTGGGAGTGGCAGTCTCGAGCGATATGGCCCGAGGTCCAGCAGATGTGGCAGCGAATCTCGCCGGGGCACTTTACTTTGAAGTGGCCCGACTCCAAGCATTTAAAACAGCGCCCCACCAACCACCGGGGAATCCTAGGCTTGGAGTTATTCGGCTTGTTGACGGCGGGGGAAGCGTGGTCACGGCGGTGACGACGACGATTCCGCACCTCGATCCAGCGACCGTTGTCCGGTTCCAGATCCTCCGTGGCGGGACGAGAACGGCCCGGGAGCGGCGCCGCAGAAGAGGACGAGGCCGCCGCCGCAGCAGGGGCGCTATCTGGCCGACGGCAGTCGGAGTGACGTGCCGGCGGGTGGGGCTGTGGGTGGGAGCGTGGGCGGCGGAGCCGACCGTTGGCGGCGGAGGGAGGAGCGCGAGTGCGAAGAGACCGTTGGGAGGCCATTGCAGAAATATTACCCTTCCGCTGCCATGGCCTTTAGTTGCGTCCCTCTACGAGCTCGAGGGAAACCCTAGGTCCGACAGCTCCGGACCAGATGGCGAAGACGTCTGGGCGTCGTCTTCCTTCTTGAAGGCGCTATCTTGCTCGCTCGCGATGTTTCCGGTGTTGGCTTGGTGATGTTGAGGCTTAATGCTCGTTCGGCATTGTTGCTCTTGGTTCGGGTTCGATTGGTTCCAGTTGCGTTGTTTCCTTTGTTCGGGCCGAGCATCTCTTTTCTTTCTACTCCGGGCATCATGTTCGCGTCTGTCTACATTCGTGTAATGTGTTGTATACTGTTGTATTCATTCTATTTGTGTTGTACCCCGCTGTACCCCGGCCGGTCAACATATGCATATTTTTCCTCAACGCGATGAATGGACTGATCAACCAGGAGCTAGCTAGCTTGCCAAACTCGTTCTCAATTCTCTGGCAATCCAAAACATGCATTATCCATTACGATGGCTCGCCGTAGTTGGTAGGCAGGTAGGTGTGCACCCTTGCTTCCGGAGCATCTACTAAAATAGTGGATTGATCAAATTGCGCACACGCAAGAGCTGGAATATTATTTGACATAGAGAAACAAGAACAGGAAGAAGAAGAAGCAACCGTGTGACAATATTCGATCGAGCTACCCAGTTCTGTGGATCAAGTTATTATAGCTGTATTATAAAGCATGTATATATACAGACGGCTCAACGACCGTGCGTGCCACTTCGGGCCGGTCAACGGCGATTGCCGGCCGTAGCCCCCGCTGAGCTTCAAGGAGAGGGACGACGAGCTAGTTTGGTTTGTGTCCACAAGTTGATGCCTGAGAAAAAATGCTGCCTGGTGTGGACACGAAAAGCTAGCAATTGTTGCCTGGCCAGGCTAGCCTGAACGAAATTTGTTTGGATGAAGCCTGGTGAATAGTTGAATGGATTAAAAAAATACTCCCTCCGTCCCAAAACAAGTGACTCAAAAATGACCCAACTTCTAAAGTTAGTATAAACTTGGGTTATTTTTGAGTCACTTATTTTAAGATGGAGGGAGTATATTGAACTGTACTGCTGACATACTATAAATATAGGAGTGTTGTCGTCTTGTTATTAGTAATTCCCAGACAACAATTAGCACACAGGCCGGCTGCCCAGGCGCTTAAAACTGGACGCCTGGGGTCGCCTCGGACTGCGTGGACCAGGCTAACAACGGTGCTCAAGTGTTCAGGCCAGGCCGGCTTCCTCAGTCTCAGGACAGCAAGCAAACAACTCCTCTAAAAATCCAGGCAGGCTCCAGGCCAGGCACGCCATAACGAGGACGGGAACCAAACTGACCTGACATGATCTTGAAACAGATAAGAGTCCACTCCATACCCAAAAAATATGGAAAAAGATTGAAATCAACCGACTGATTTCGTCCCTACGTCAGCACGGGCGTGGGATCCAGCGTGATCTAGCGGTTGGTGTCCTTTGCCTGTTTCGATGGATCACAAAGAAACACGGTGGGCTCCACCTATGTGGGAAGCAACATCTAGTATAGTTTTTCTCAAACAAAAAGACATCTAGTATAGTTTATGTGTACTACATCACACGTAGCACTAACACAACGCTGGATTTTTTTCTTTTTGTGTGCAGCCACGCTCAGCCTTGGATGGAAAAATACATTGGAATTTTTCAGCATTCTTTCTAGGTGACGCAAGCAGTAGAGCTAGAACTGCACGAATTATTCTGAATAAAAACTCATGAAGACAAACATGCTAAACACATACTCCCTCTGCGACATTTATTTTGGGACGGAGAAAGTAGTACACATGGAGACGGGGTTGCATGATCCAGATAACATATTTTTTCCTCTAAACTCAAAAGAACATTCTTTTCAGTAGTGTGCTTCAACATGTCGTCATTTTGGTGGTGTGCGACCCTGTCACATCACATGTGAGTGTGATAGTGGCACAAGGCATGTTTGATTTCCTTTCCATTTCGCTCTTCATATCCATCGTTGCACTTATGTTGCATGCACGTCACAACAAGGCCCACGCGGTGCATTGAAGCATGCCCATGTTGCAAGCTGCCCATTTTTTTTATGGCTGCAGCACCGAACCACCGTGTTGCAAAGACAAGTAGTGTGCGCGTTGCTAATCGGAGCTGGTCAATGTTGCAAGTAGACCAGCTCTCTTTTTTTGTTGCAAAGCTGAGGCATCGTGTTTCAAAGCACCGCCTGGCGTTGCAAAGCCACCCGCTTGTGTTGCAAGTTGCAAGCAAGTCGATGTTGCAAGCCAGCTGCCTTAATTTTTGTTTTTTTGCAAAGTTGGTCAAATGATGTTGCAAGAACGAACATGTGCCCCTACAAAGCCGTTCACACAACAATACAAGGTCGACCAGTGCACCCAACTACGCAACGCTACAAGGCCCATTCACACAACTATATAAGGTCGACAGGTGCACTTGGACATGCGATACTACAAGGCCAATCACACGATGCTACTAGGTTGACCGATACGCTTGGGCGCATGACACTGCAAGAACGACCCATGTGACATTGCAAGCCGGAGGCACTCTGATGTTGCAAGCAACCCCTCACGTTTTTTTGCCGCTGCAAAACTGGGTGGTTGTGATGCAATGTTGTAAACCAAATGTGTGACGTTGCAAGGCTAGCTAATATTGTTGCAATGTTTGACGAACATGCTACGAAGTGAAGTCACCCGATGCTACAAAAGTCACACATCTTTTGATGGTCGGCGACTTCAACCCAAAGCGAAGCGACGCCGAAGCAAATTGTTTTTTTGTGTGTTCTTATATAATTTGCATTGCATTTAGTTTTTACACCAAAGCAAATCGAAGTCACCTGGTGTTGCAAAGTCATAACTTTTCTTTGATGGTCAGCAACCACAACACACGGTGAAGAGACGCCGAAGCAAATTGGTTTTGTTGTGTTCTCATATGATTTGTATTGCATTGATTTTTTACGCTGAAGCAAAGAGAAATCATGCAATGCTGCAACTGCAACTCTTCTTTGATGGCATGCGACCGCCACTCACGGGGAAGCGACCACGAAGCAAATTGGTTTTGTTGTGTTTTCCTTTTTTATTGCATTAATTTTTCATTCTTGTTATTGGTTGTGACACGAGTTATATGTTCATGGAGGCACGCGTCCCCTTTCTCGCCCCCACGCACCGCTTTAACATCTACCTTATCCCGCGCCAAAGACCAGAACCACTCATTTTCTACCACGTCGTCGTCTTCCTCACGACTAGCAATCCCCTCCTACAGATCCCCTCTCCCTTCTGCTACCCACTGCCATGGCTGCGGTCTCTCTGCTGCCAACTTCCATGGCAGCGCTCGCCCTTCTCTCCATGGAGTTGATGCCGCTGCCAGGATGGCCGCTGATACGTCTCCAAC
>CBMN011746993.1:0-11436 GCA_000582825.1 Hordeum pubiflorum | reverse complement strand
TTTTTGTCATATGCTATACCTGTATATAGGATTATTTTCGTGTAGAATATTTTGGGTGTACATCTGTACACCCTTGACCCATGGTGGATCCGCCCCTGCCTGGAATCCACAATTCCATTTACCGTGCCTACAAGCAGCTAAGTCATCGACGTTGCACAGATGAAGCTTGGGACCTTGTATCCTTTGTGTCCCTGGCTCCTTGCAGCAGGACGAGTCTAGTGCGTGCAGTAACTCCCGGCACCTATCCTGCCTCTGAGTGGATCCCGATCTACAACCCCAGACTGAACGTCCAGGCCAAAGTGAATAATGTGAATTGTGTCATGGAACTCTTGGTGACGGGTTTTTTATTTCAGCACTTGTGTAAGTGCAGTGAGGTTGCCAAGAAATGCTGAAGTGAAGAATAGGTTTAGCTAATCATGTATTTACATTTCTAATACTCCCTCCATTCCCTTATNNAAGGCCACAAACTCAGATTACAGGTACCAAGGTAAAATTGAATGACTACTTTGAAAGCCAACTTTTATTTCTTGTTAACTTGTATCATTAATACGACGAATGCATGCAAGGAAGGAATAAGAAGAAAGTAGCTAAGTGTCATTACGACTACATGCATGCAAGTTTTAAACAAGTTACTAATACGAGGAAACATCATTAATTTTTGCCTCGGTTACTGTTGGTGGCCTTATATAGATGCAAAATGTATTTTTCATAGTGGCCTTGTATAAGGGAATGGAGGGAGTACTTTAGTTTAATTCATCCAACATTAGCTTCGTTTATATATGCCAGTCTGCAAATCAAAGCAGGTTATGGTAAGAAAGACCGGACTGCATTTGCTTCTTACCCCGCATATATTGCTACTAGCCTAGTGTGGCTCTACTGCTACCAGTACACTACATTGAACAATTAGCTTAGGAAGATCAGTGACCACGCATGTTCACTGTATCAAGAAAAGAATATTATCTATTGCTATAAATGTGTTGCCTACCACCGTACCCCTTTTGAAACTAGTGGTACCAAAGTGTATATATTTGTGTACACAAAAAGGGAATTACATTCTACTATCTATTGCCAAGTATATAACAAAGATTCACAAAAATGCAAGGCATGAGAATAGTCTCAGTATATCAACTACATGTCATACCTCCCCAAGAATTTCTTAATAAGTGCTTCTGCCTAATCCTGCTGTATTCCCTAGCAAAACTGGTGCTACAAGGACTGCTGCATTATGGCACCATGGCTAACCAACGTAAAACTGTAAAAATTTCCCATCCAAGAAAGTCTCTGAGGTAACTCACATTAAATCATTTCCGAGTAAAATAATATCTTTTAACAACACTTACTGCAGTTAAAATAACACAGACTGATGATCATTAGTTTAACAAGCACGTTGCTGATGTGAGCAATGTCTCCGCAGTCAGATTCCTCAATGATTACCGCAAGTGCACAACTACTCAGTTATAAATAGACATATTACACTGGCTACATGTTCCATGCAACATATAAATAAAGCGCTTCACAGTACAAGTATTGCCCTTAAATCAAACTAAGGCGAAGATTGGTGATAGGAACACTGAAGAATGACCATTGTCATAAGGAAAATGGTGAGTTTGCAGGCAGCAACTGCACACCAGAAGTACACTAACTTCATCATGCATAAATAAACAAAACTAGTAGCAAGAATAAATAAATCTAAGCACTGATTAAAGCTGGTGTAAAGTTATCCAATGCCACTAGAAACGCCTCTGGTGCGACTCCTGTAATAACAATTACAGCTGGTGTAAAGGTGTCCAATGCCACTAGAAACGTCTAGGCTGCGACTCCTATAATAACAACTGATCTTGCATACATTCTATAAACAGCAGTAACCACTAGCCAGAATATGCACCAAAATGGCAAATTGACAAGGAAAGGCAGCTGACCTGCACGGGGTGAAGTTCCTGGTCGGAGACATGTGGCGGACGCTGTCGGTGTAGCAACCCCGCGAACCAGCCATTCTGGCTTCAACGAGGGCTCACCTCGGTCCATGCCAGCTGGCGCCACTCACCATCTACGCTTCCCAGCAGCAGGATCCAGTCCGGCACGACAATGAAACAACCACCAATGCCTTCCAATCCCCGCCAATCACTGAAGGAGGTTACAGCACACGATTCAACGGCGCATCCGCACCCAACCTCAGCTCGGGGGAGCAGAGACCACCAAACACTAGCCCCCGCACCAAACCCTAACTCTCTCACAGTACAATCTATCTCAGACACACATGCTCAAAAAATAAATAAATAAGACTGTTCATGGGGCAAAAATCGCTCCCCTCCTCTTGTAGCTATCGGTATCACGCCGCCGCGACACAATTGATAGACCAGGAAGCGGCCGCCCGGGATGGGGCACCTCGGCGGGCGACCAGCGAGTCAGCGACCACTCTGTGTACGGCGCGCTGGATTTCCCAACGGGCCTCGTCAGAAATCTGCGGAAGGCGGCGGCGTTGGAGGGCTGGAAAATTCCGTGGGGATTCGTCGGGATTCGCGGGATTCGGGAAGCTCTTGGGAGTGGATTCGGAGCGCCGATTTTTGGAGAGGATTTCTATTTCTCGGAATTTTTGTGGGCTTGTGAATTCCGTGGGGAGTGTGTGGGTTTGTGTGGTGTGCTTGTTCGTCTGGGCAGGAGGGAGAGAAACCCTAGGCAAAATGTCTTTCAGCGCCCTCCTCGCCCCTTCCCTGTCCCGGATGACGGTTGATTTCCTATCTGGCTTTTCTTGCCTTCTTCTTTTTTTCTTTTCTTTTACACACCACGTTTCACTACTAACTCGTTTGGAAATACTAGCAAAAATGCCCGTGCGTTGCAACGAAAGAAATAAATCTTTACAGATGACTGCATAACACTGATAATGTTAGTGGCATAAAAAAGTCATACCGAACAATTATATACATGCATATTAGAAGAACACCGAGGTAATCAACAAAAGTAACTCTATGTAGTAAGAGTGCTTAATTTATGCGATCTAATTAGCATAATGCTCGTGCTTTGCTAGAGGGATAATGGAACACACGGAAAAAATTCCTCCTATTATTATGAATAATAATGGTCAACAACCCGCGTATTCGCACGGGGCAATTACGTAGATACTATATTATTTAATTACTATTTATTTTTATTGTCTTAAATAAGTGATGGAATTTCATAGGAGTAGCTAATTGGTATAAGAAGAATACAACGGGTGCAAATAGAAATTTGAATGTAATGCAACCAAATAACTTTCAGGACCAAAAAAATTACAAAATTCATTCTTAAACAACGGTATACACCTGTTAATGGAAATCTTTCATTCACTCATGGTGGTCTAATACATAGTAGACGTGATGAATACCACAAAAAAGGATGATGAAGCCTACCTTCACCTAATACCATAATGGAGTGGCATACTTGATAATTTGAATTACAGGTCTTATTTTATTTCTATCAACATAGGCACGTAATAAAATTAGGAGGTGCATGCGTACGATTCTGTCCGGGTGTTTAGAACTGCAGGGTGAGAAGCACGATCTGGCTAGGCAACTTGGTTTGAAGCCGAGGCAGGTGGAGGTATGGTTCCAGAACTGATGGCACGGACCAAACTCAAGCGAACAGAACTCCACTGCGAGCTTCTTCGCCGGTGGTGCGAGCGTGTCCGTGATGACAACATCATCACGCGTCTCGGGAGCGATCTCGCCGAGGCACGTGCTGCTCCAACGATACGATTCTGAACTAAATATATAATGATGCATCCATCTCAGTGTAATTCAGGAGCTATCAATCCTTTGAATCAGATATGTAACACGACTTGGACACAAACTTGACTTGGGAAGCAATTTCAATGACGGCTGATGAAACATAAGGGGCTACGTATTAAACTTTTTTTCACATACGAACGGGGCTATGGTGGATTATGGGTTATTTCTCAAAAAAGAATAGGGACTTTTGTGCAAAATATACATGACGGACCAAGAACACCTATTTCTTTTATTAGTAGATATAGACTAGATCTCTTTTAAAGTTTATTAGTCCATGATTTTCTATATTTTTTATTTTTTAGGAAACACGAGTACAACACAGACGTATGTACAATCACATGGCTCCTAATACCAACGGGGTTACAAAGCTTCAAAATTAGCGACTCATCATTGTTGTCCCGCAATTGACGGAAGTCTCTTGGTGAAATAGTAAGATAATATATATTTCATGTCAAAGTCAAGATTGTGAGTGACATGTTTATATTGCATTCCAATCATTTTCATGTATATCTATGATTTCTCTCACCAAAGCATAAAATTACCTGGGTTTTTTCTTTGAAGAGAGACATGCATCACCGGGAGGAGTTCATTAGCTCATTTTCTAATAACAATGATGAAAGCAACAAAGGAACAAATAACTAAAATTGCATTAGAAGTGTAAAGAGATGAGCAGTTGAGAGAAAACTAAACTAAAAAAGGCAACTATTTTTTAAAGGGTCATACTACTTGAGTAGTGATGTCTTTGTCCATATTATAAGTTTTCAAATTCAATTTCATAAACAACTCCAAGACAAAATTCATTGTTTGTGAATCATAGCTAAACCAAATTAAACTATAATTCAAACTATTTTACAGTGACCAATGGATATTTCTTTTGTTTCTATGCTATGTTTAGTGTTTAGATTTAAAAACATATAACAGGACGGATATGTTGTGCTTATATAGTTTTACTATTTTCCAAATTTTCTAACACTCCTATATAGGTTAAGAGAGTCAAAGCAGTTGCGCCACAAACCTGATGCACCAGATTGCTCAAAAAGGCTACATACATGGTAGCAAATGTTACCGGTAACATGGTCCCACACCTATATAATTTCCCTTTTATCCATCAAGTAGGGAGTGTATATCCGAACAACATCATTGTTACACAATATTAATTAGTGGCATGTCTACGTAAAGACTAAAGGCATATTCATCAGACGTGATTTTTTGAGACATGTTTTTTCAAGGGATATTAAATCTAGACCTAATATTTTGATATCAGTAGGTAACATAATGAAGTAATAAAAAGGAATAAGATTGGATAGACCATCAATACAGCTTGGAATAGGAGGACTGTTAACCAAGATCCTATAACAAAAAAAATACTCATTTATTAGCAGCTAAGGGTGTGGGGGTGGACGTTGGGTTGATGTAACCCATTCTATGGTCGGTGGTCTTAACGGAATATATGTGTGCCATTGATAATCGATAGTTGCAATTGATTGCAGCAGTCTTCTAGGGGAAGTACTACAACCCTCTTTTTTAGGAATCACCGGAGGGAAAGGATCCCCACATGTATATATATATTACTCAAAGGTGGTCAAAGGCTAGGAATTACAAGATCATGGCAAGCCGCGAGGAGAAGGATAGCTATTATAAGAATTCGGCGATTGAATTATCAACGGCGAGAGCGAAATAATACAAGAATTTAGTAGTTGAATTATTAATTAAACCACACATGTGACAAATATTTGCCTAAGATGATTTTTTTAAAAGGGGGTTGTGTGATAATGAAGAAATAATAGTCATTACATTCACGCGAGACCAATGAGTCACACAAGACAACAATGAACCTAGGAGAACACCACCACACAACTCCCTACGACCTAGCAACACAAGCGCATATGCAACCTCATTTACTTGTCTACTGATATTGCTCACCTTCAACGGTCTCCCTTCCGGCTTGAGAAATTTGAACTCCTGAATAATGCATCCAAAGGGGCAGGGCCGGGCCGGCAAAATTCGGGGCCCTGTGCGAAACTAAAAAATGGGGCCCTATCTCATCAGAAAAAAGAGTTAACGAGCAATTATAGGAACCAGACCAATGTTTCTTCATGATGACTTAAATCTGTATTATTGAAACACAAGATGAAAAAGATGAATAAAATAAAATTAAAGTTATAAAGTACTCCCTCCGTTTCTAAATATATCTTTTTAGACATTCCAACAAGGGACTACATACGAAGCAAAATGAGTGAATCTAGACTTTAAAATATGTCTATATACATCCGTATGTAGTCCAATAGTGGAATCTCTAGAAAAACTTATATTTAGGAATGGAGGGAGTAGCATGGATCATGCGTCAATGTTTGGATATTAGACAAACCGTTTAAATCGGCTAATTTAGGGTCCTATCTAGTTGAACTGCTACACGATGATCTTTAACAAAGGAGGTAAAAACCGATCTCTAACGAAATAATGATCCCTGCAAAAAGTTAACTAGGAAATTCATAATTAGGAATAGAAACCGAAGTTAATTAGAAAGGAGGACTCGCTAAGCACCTGGAGGCTAGAGTCGGTCACGGATCGATCCGACGAGGCGGCGACTCTAAAATTTGGGAAAGGAAGCTACGAAGGCAACAACGGCAACGACCTAAATCCGATCGATCTGATGAGGCAAAGGCGGCGAGGCGATCTTGTTTCCTATAGCGGAAGTTGTTGCGGTCTCCACATCGAGAGACGAGACGATCCCGATGGACTTCTGTAGCGATCCCGTTTTCTAGACCGACGATAGCGTTTTCATATTATCGAGCGAGCGGCTTCCTTTTTTTTTGAGAAATATCAATCGAGCACCAACGCTCCTGCGCTCGATCGCCTCGACTCAGGCCCAACTCCAGCTCCCGATCGACTCAGGCCCAACTCCAGTGTGTAGTTTTTTTTTAGAAATACTACTAGGCCTATATACAAAATTTAGGGCCCCCCAAAATTGTGGGCCCTGTGCGGGCTGAACATTTTGTACCATTGTTGGCCCGGCCCAGCAAAGGGGGACTTGTCCCACGATGCCGAATTTAGAGCGACAACAACCAAAACAAATCCCACCCACCGAGTGCATAAGGGTCAGATGAAGGCCTTCGACACCCGCCTAGGCTTGATCTCCTCTGCAGCAGCATGACATCTTGGTAAAAAACCAAGTTGATGCCAAGTCAATGCCACCATTATCCCTAATAACGGCCTCCATGCTCCAGACTTGATGTCTTCAGAAAAACTAGAATCCAAATACACCTTCTATCATCCCCGCTCTGGTCTCTGTCATCGTTGTATCATAGTACTCTTATTTGTTGTCATTGTTGGTTGGGCCATTAGCACTAGATTTTTTTTTCTTTCTATCTATCTTGCAGATGCTTACTAGCAATGTCCATTGCGTGATTGCTTATTGTAGGTTGTAGAAAAGTGAATCAGAGCAGCAAATACATAGAAGTTACCAAGTACCAGTTGAGTATGCTCAACACCATTGTTCCGCCAACAATGTGTTCTCATTATTGCGGGCATCCTCGTTACTTCAACAATGCTTATGATCAGGAAAACAAGATCATCAACAAAACATGAGATAGTCTTAGAGGGGAGACCAGGGATCCACTTGGTTTTATTATTCTACACAAGCAAAATGGTTTTTTCTCCAAACCTCATTTATATACAAATTTGAGAACCATTGCAATTATAGCACAGAATATAAAAATTAATTAGACACATGGAATGAATAAAAATTATTAACTACGACACTGAATCTAGAAGATTAAGGATATTTCACGAGTCTGTCAAGTAATCCAAACATCAAGTTGAGTCGTAGGACAGATGTCAAGTCATATACCCAATTCACCACCACCGTATGATGGCTAAATGGCCGCTCAGGATTCGCCGACTTCAAGTGTCCAAGTCAACGAGCTACAGAAGACTGACTTAGCCATATGTGAATCATCCAATTTTAGATCAATCCTCGGCAATTCTTTCTTATCACATTAATAGCGCTCTGCAAGTCATCCAATTTTAGACTCAGTGATCAACTCAGTAGCAGCCCCCATTCTTACTGATTGCTTTCATATTTATAAGGCAAATGATTGGTGGCGTCTGGTCGGTCGAACGTCTCGTCGGTCGCTCGCGAGCCACGCGATGGAGATAGACCCTATGCACACCACACATCCTCGTCCTTGTGGGACCACACAAAATATCAATTCCATTGATGCTCTTATCGATTCACCCAGCGACCAACACCATATCCAACTATCGAGAACCATCCAGCTCACTCTCGTCCTCTCCGTCGAACTCTTTCTTTCCCGCAAGCCCCGCTGCTACCACTGGCGTTCATTGTCCCTGGCCGCTGTTGCAATACTCGCCAGTTAAGTTGCAGCCGCACGCCGGCCAGAAATACGAGTCTTTGATGTGCTGGCGAGCTGCAAACCATGACGGAGCTGCATCCAGCAGAAGCAAGTGTTGGAAACAACATCAGCCGCCGCCGCTAGTCATTGAGGCCCAACAAGGCCCGTTGGTTGCGGTGTTGGAACTAGCAAGACGTCAAGCACAACCCGCGCGACGGCACAGGGTGCTGTAAGCGGCCATGGAGTTTGCTGGAATCGACGGTGCCAAATGCTAGAATCGGGAGGAGATTTCTTCGACGACTAGGTTTTTGTTGCAACCGGCTAGCCTAGTGTTGGAACCGGCCAAACCAGTGTTGCAACCAGCGAGAGCGACAACTACCACCGGCGACGATGGCCATTTTTGTCGTAACCGCGGTCATGGATGTTGAAAGCAGCAAACGTGGGCGCTGCTACCAGCAGCGACGACTTTTTTTGTGTGTGGATCAGCGATGGTGGTGCTTTGCTAGATCGGTGTTAGAATTTTTGCTACAACCGGCAACAATTTTTGCTAGGATTGGCATCTATGGATGTTGAAGATGACAGAGAGGAACGAGACACTGCATCGACTAGTATTGAAGGTGAGAGGGGGAGGGGAGGAAAGAAGGAAGAAGATGACTTGAGGTGGGGGCAAATACAACTCTGACTTATTTATAATTATTTTTTGGCCATGTTATTTTTTAGCATTATGCACGAGAGACGAATTACGTGGCTCATGAACTAGCTAGCAAGGCTAGGGTTGAATCTGGACAGAGAACCCTCCCACTTCCATTAGAAGTTTTATTACTGTGGACGATGTGTCTACATTTTAGATGAAATAAAGCCATAATGGCATTCCCTCATTAAAAAAAACAAAGACTAAAGGAGTGAGCAATTGAAGCACCATGAATCAAATGAAAAACATAAATACAGGAATAAGTAAGAACATAAAATGAAAATAGATCATGCAAACCCAAGACCATGATAATCAAAGGCAAGTCATGAGAAGTATAAAAAAGAAGACAACCTATTCTTTTCCTTTCTTTCTGAAACAAGGATAAGCCATGAGAAGTATATATAAAAAAGAAGACAACCTATATTCTTTCTGAGCACCTCTATGTGCCTCCAACACCATACATGCTTTTATCATTCGGTATTCCTTCCGGGAAAATGAAGAAAAACCTCAACCCTCTTTTCAGCAGGGAAAAACATCTGTCTAAGCATGACAACTCCCACAGAGCTCAAGTCAACTAAAACATCTCGATTTGTTAAGCTAGACACAATCGTCCCATGGCAGTTGAGGTAGTTACTGAAACTCGTCACAAAATACATCTTGATTCCCACAAGTTCTCAGCGCCGTGACAAACTTTGGTTGATGAGCCCTGTCATCAGCCCCTGCATTCCTCAAGCTTCTGCTGCAGCCTCACGTTGTGCCTTAACTACAAAAGAGTGGGAATTTACGTCACAACAAATGGTGGGTACACATGGTAAAATTTAACAAGTTGTCAATTCCTAGTGTGGATTAGCAGAATACTTAAATTATGCACACTGCCACGTAAATGATATCGATATGGTCTCAAAAACATCAGCTGGGTCCCGATTCGTAGACAATAGTCTATTTTTCTAAGCACCGTAAAATCATTCACTATGCCTCATCGAAGTACAATGATGATGGCAACCAATACTTTCATGGTAAACAACATCATCAATTCATTTTGCTGATATGGGGCACATTAAGGTTATACAATAACTAAAGATGAACTGAATTTTGTGAACTGTTTTTTTTTTTGAACTTAAATTTTGTGACTGTTTTGGCGAAACTGAAGAAAGGGGACCCAACCAAAACCTACAAGTACCTATTGGCTACTTGTCAAACTAATTAGAAGAAAAAACCTTAAGCACTTGAGGTAAATAATATTGATGAACTAGAATAAGAAACATAACTTACACAATCGGCAATCTCTTCCTGTTTCAGAGGCGGAACTACTTCATCTTCTTTCCAGCCAAGAGATTTCAGGAAAGCCATTTCTTCTGGACTAGGTTCATCTTCAGTAGGATATGGTTCCTCTTCCCCAGCTACAATGGGCACAAACAACAAACCGGCATCGCCATAGCTGGAGTCTGCCTTTGTGGAACCATCATTTATATCTGCTGACATAATGGAGACAGTAGCTTCAGCCTTGTCCGCCTGAGGCGCCATAGATCCATTTTCAGCATCAGCATGATCTGATAAAGAGTTGGTATCCTTGTCAGCTGCAACCCCATGGAACCCAAAAACATCACGAGGTTCCAAAGATGCCTTGGTTTCCTCATTGTCAGAGAGGTGCCGCTGAGACCCATCACAAGAATTTGCATCCTCACAGGAACTACTTCCAGTTTCAATACACTTGATTCCAGCGTTAAACAAGGACAAATTAAGACACGGGTTCTTCTGTTCATCAATCAAGCTAGATGAGGACTCAATACCCATGCTTGAACCATTTAAAGACTTGCTCCGCAGCAACTCAAAGAATTTATGCTTGTCTTTTGCACTTGATTTTCTCTCACCAGATGGACCTTGTTGTAGATGCAAAGGGAGGCCATTTATGACACCTTTAAGCTTTTGGTTGACAAGGGGCTTTTTCAGTGGTTCCACTGAAGAAGATCGACCTATAATAGGGCTTAAAGGGTTGCTAGTGGAGTCTTTGAAGGTATTTGCAGCACCATTCTGCTCACGGGTCAGGACTTGAAAGGATCCTGATTGAGATGGCTTGGCAACCTCAGATTTGACCGGAGTCCGAACAGAGTTGTTGGAAGACTGTGCTGACAGTTGGGGTGCAGTTTTGATAGAACCATTAGAATCACCAGCTCTTGCAACTTTGGTTTTTAACCTATCCGACAAAGTAGATACCTGCAAAGCATTAACGAATAAGTGCAAACCAAGGTGTACTTTCTTCAGTACAAGGCAACACCACTCCATATCAACACAAGAAAAAAAACATAAATACGTGAAACAGAAATCCAGCCAGAAGCACAGAGAGGATTTACTTTATGCAACCTTCCCCAAAATGTAAACACGCCTGAACAAACTACAGCGTATTTTATTAATTGCATGCTTAATGATACAGTGCTGATCAGGTAGTATACAGAAGGGAGTTTCTGTCAGTTTTGCTGTGTGGTGGAATATTTGTTGTTATTATAGTATAAAAAAATATTTAGTAGTTAGCACAATACTGAAGAAATAAAATAGAATGATGGATCATAAACAGTAATATTGACAAACTAATATAACATGAAAGGTCACCCCCCCCCCCCCCCCCCCC